>KV751343.1:5328930-5391603 GCA_001698575.1 Mola mola
CCCGTTCCCCAACCCGAAGGTGCAGGGAAGCAACCCTTTCGTCCACGGGGGTAAACTCCAACACATTGGCTGAGAGCCGGGGAGCTATTAATAAGCCCACGCCTGCTCTCCGCCTCCCACCTGGGACAACTCCAGCATAGAACAGAGTCCAACCCCTCTCAAGAAGACTGGTTCCAGAACCTGAACTGTGCGTTGAGGTTAGGCCGACTATATCTAGCCGGTATCTCTCAACCTCACGCGCAAGCTCAGGTTCCTTCCCCATCAGAGAGGTAACATTCCATGTTCCGATAGCCAGCTTCAGCAACCGGGGATCGGACCGCCAAGGCCCCTGCCTTTGACTACCACCCGATCCACATAGCACCGGACCTCTATGGTTCCTCCTGTGGGTGGTGGGCCCACATGAGGACGGACCCATGTTTCCTTTTCGGGCTGAGCCCGACCGGACCCCATGGAAAAAGGCCCGGCCACCAGGCGCTCGCCTACGGACCCCTTCCCCAGGCCTGGCTCCAGGGCGGGGTCCCGGTATCCCTCCGGGCAGGGTACACAAGTCCTTGTTATTATTCACCATCATAGAAGTCTTTGAACCGCACTTGGTCTGGCCCCTCACCTAAGACCAATTTGCCTTGGGTGACCCTACCAGGGGCAAAAGGCCCCCGACAACATAGCTCCTAGGATCATTACGGCACCCAAACCCCTCCACCACGGTAAGGTGGTGGTTCCAGGAGGGGCATATTATTCTTGTATTAGTTTAATGCATTTGCTTGCAAGCATTTATTCATTATAACTGAACATGATGTACAGCAGAGTTGTGGAAGTTGACTGGCCACACTGAGCCATAGGCTAACATTACCCTCCACAGAGCCACAATGCTAACATGGCTACAATGGCTTGTGACAAAGTTGCTTACATGTTTTTGAGAGGGGTGCTTTTGCTTATCATCCTGAGGTCTGTCTTCACTTTTGTCCCTGTCTGTGTCATATTTATCATATACCATATTTACATATATCTTCTCTATCAGTTCTAGCTATATGTATCTCCCTGTGCAGAATTTTTCTTCCATTTTTTTCTCAATCTTCCCTTCCTTTGTTTTGATCGAGGATCTGCCCAATGTTCCTGTGTGATAAGACTCCTAATCCTATCGAGACAAAGGGGGCTCAATGTTTCCCCCCAGCAGCACTCCATTACTAACCATCCCAAAGCTTCTCTCGGTCTGACGAATTACCACACACAGCTTCTTCAGTCTAAACAATTACTTCGCACCTCCATCACAGACACTTCCTTTTGTATTAACTTTTATAATCCAGTCTGTCACCATTCCACATGCAAATTTTGGCTCAAATCGTCACACAGATCCAGTTTCTTAACATGTGTCCTTTCTGTATCGATGAGTGTGTTTAATGAAGCTTTTGTGTTAGTAAACAAAGTGGCAATATTTGTGTTTATGGTCACAGTTTTATGCTGGAGAAAATCCCTTCTTAAAGCGCCAGTGTGGAGGATTTAGTGGCATCTAGTGGCAGTTTTGCAGATTTCAAACAACTGAACACCCCAGGTCTCACCATATTCTGGTTGCAGCCAAACTAGCACAACGGCCTTCTGTAAGGCCAGTGTTGGTTTGTCCAGGCTAATGTAGAACTGTCAGTGCATAGTGGAGGAGAATCGACTCCCACTATAGATATAAAAGTACAACAGCAGGGGATTATCAAGTAACAAAAACATAATTTTAAATATGAAATTCCATTTCTACCTCTAAATCTGTCTGAATCATACAGTGCAATTTTAAGTCTAATACTCGTATTGTTTTTACAGCCATAATTAGAGCCCAACCCAATATATAGGGAGGCAGATGTTATCAGCCGATATTGGCCAATCACGCATATATCTGTATCATCTTGCATGTTAGTGGAATATTATTTCTCCTTTTCTTTGTCCGTATGTGCAATTTTAACATACAAACTCAATCTAACAGATAAGGCGTCTTTGCAGTGCAGTGGATAACAGAACACACACACGTAGTCCAAAACTTTCTGACACACACATCAAGCTGGCTAGCACAAGGAGGGATTATGCTGCTCATCCTCAGTTCAGACAGACTGTTTGTCTTATTGTCTAATCAAGAAGCTGAGCCAAAAATGAGAGGGCAGGAGGAGGTGAGGACAGCAGAGGTGTGTTCTGATTACCTAACGATTGCATTGCATTTCTATGTGTTTGTGTGTGTGTGTGTGTGTGTGTGTGTGTACATGTGTCATATTAGAAATGAAAGTAAAGCAAGAACAACACTAGGCGATTATTTAATGAATAGTAAATGCAGCGCCACTGTTTGCTCCAAATTGTTTTATTGTGACTTCAGCAGAAAATACAGGCTTCTTTGTGTGTGCGCCTTCTCTCTGCTCTGCTCCTCTCAGTTTCATCCTCCACTACCTTCATATCTCCTTTTTTTTCTATATTATGCGTCATCCCTCACTGCCCTCCATCATTCTCATTCCTCTTCTGTACTCCTCAGTTTCACAGAGTAGGCGTGTGAACAACAGTACCTCTCTTCTCTCCCTCTATTTTCACCATTCACCATTATCACTGTAGATAACAGTGTGGGACAATGTCACCAGTGTTTTGGCTGCACCGAGGCTGCAGGCTGAGAGACACAGGACTGTCGTTTACTAAGAATAACAACACAACAATGCTCCAGTACAGTTCTTTGGTGATAGAAAATGTTTGTGTTATTACGAATCAGGGCAGGCAATTAGTGTTGAACAATTAAACTGTGCAAGGCAAACAAGGATGTGTGCTTATCTTGATGTTTGAGTATGACACAGCAGCACGCAGTGATTTGGGTCAGTGAACATCTAGGTAGTGCATGGACGTCCAACTGTTGAATATTTAATTTCTTCTAAATACGAGGTCTTTCATTCTCCCCTGACTCTGTCTCCTGTGATGCTGAAACCACAGAAGCGAGACAAGTTTTCTCTCTCTGAATTGTCTGAAGTCTGCCCTCCCCATTCGCTTCTTCTCACGCATAAATGGACTTTAAGCTGAAGAGACAGAATTCACTTGTACACTACACACTATTTTTTTCCCCCAGCTTTAATTAGCATGAACAAACAGCTTTCTGAAGGGAGGGTTTCACTGAGTTTTGCACAAGAACACTTACAGGATTCCCAGAAGTAAATTTCTGTGTTATTACTGAGACCTTGAATGTTCCAATGCAGGCTTCGCTGTACTATATAAAACCACTTAATGCCTTAAAAAGGGTTCAGTTAATTAGTATTTTTTATGCTTTTGATGAGCAAATCAGTGAGATAAGACCTTCTTTCAAGGCTGTGAGTGTGAGACTCATATCTCTTTATACCTTTTAATCCACCACTCCTTTTTTTTTAAGTTATACGTTTTTACTGACATGTATGTGTGTTTTCAGTCTGCAGATGTGTGTGAGCAGATCCTTCGGGTGGTATCTCGCTCCAGTCGACTGGAAGAGTTGGTTCTGGACAACGTAGGACTCAAAACGTGAGGATAAACAAACTTCTAAAGAGGCACTTTTTCAGTTTCAGCTAAAGATCAATTTCCACTCAACCCCATCTGTGGCACTTGCAAAGCTTTGACAAGTGTAGGAAAATTGCTCTAGTTTCATTTCTGCCGAAAATTGAAGAATACAATATTTTGATTTGATTTCTATTAAGTGTAAACTAACTTTTTTTTTTTTTTTTTTAATATTTCAATAAAATGTGATGAGTATCAAAGCAATTTGAATCTGTTTAACGTGCCTGCAACCAAAGTTAACACTGAAGTCGTGTTTATGTTGCCAAAGCAGATACACAGGTACACACGTACACACACACAGTGCAGTCACTTGCATAATAAATGTGGTCTTTCACACTCCGCAGTGATTTTGCCCAGAAGCTAGCTGCTGCCTTGGCCCATAACCCCAACTCAGGACTCGCCACCATTAATCTCGCCAACAACCCACTGGAGGACAGAGGTACGATCTCATTCAATCTAATGTCCCCATCTCTGTTCTGTCACACAGCTCTGGTCTTACAACAGCTGTAAAAGGTAACATTTAATATTCAATCAGCAGTCAGACTTCTGTTGAATGTGCAACATTCATTCATTGTGTGTATGCTTCACACATCTGTCAGTTGAGTGGAGTTTGGCAGTATTGACAGTTTAGGTTCACTTGAGGACAGTATGTACAACCAGTTTAATATTTCATCAGTCTATTCAGGACACATTCGACACTTTCATTAAAGATACATTCCACCAAATAGACAGGCAGTTGCATGTAAACATGTGGCAGATGTCTGAGGTCCAACAATCCCCTGAATATTTTTTTCTTCTGTAAAATTTACTTTTTACATTTGTATGAAATTGACCTTTCTCCGACACTGCAGAAGGCTCTTTCTGCGAAAATAAGAAAATGAATGTTGTTTTCCTTCCAGAGCTGATGTATTGTTGCTTGTTTTAATTTCAAGCGGCTATTGTTTGTTTTTTGTTCAAGGGTTGCTAAATATGATTTTAATATAGCAGAAACTTAGATGAATGATACAGACAAAGATGATGCATCTGTTAAGATAAGTGAGGTTAATAAGGTGCAAAGGGGTTTGTATTTAAAATTTAAAAGTCTGCATACGTTGTTACTTTGTTTTATTTCCTTGCTGCAGGTATCTCCTCCCTGGGTGCTCAGTTTGCCAAACTTCGTATGGGGCTCAAACATTTAAACTTCTCCAAAACTTCATTGTCACCCAAAGGTATGTGCTGCCGTATCATTTGTACAGTTCCTAAAACTGTTGGATGAAAGAGATGTGTGAATGTTGTCATTTACATAAATGGCGGTGAGCAGAGCATCTCCCTTCTGTCAGCAGAGCTGTAACCTCTTGACATGAGAAATCCTTCCACAGTAATGGCCTTGTAATGAAATGCTTTAAAGAGGCTGATTGTGTCGAGGCTTTTCAGCAAAATATGAAACTGCACAGGATTTGCAGTTATTATCTTCATAATTTTTGGACTAAATATGATCGCTTGCAGGTAGAATTTTTTCTTTGTTCGCGAAGAAGTAAATGGGCCAGCATGTGGGAACTGTCTTTAGAAACTGAACATTCTCTGCTCTCAGGCAATCAATAAAGAGCTATCATATTTCACAGTGTAGGGTTAGTGCGAGAGCTGTGCTACTTATATTGAGCCCTGATTATCTAGCTAAAGGTCCAATCCATAATTCAAACCCCATAAGCCCCCAGCACTCAGTTGAAAAGTAGAGGGTGTAGTTTTTTTAGCACTATGAAACTTGTAATGCAGCAGATCAATCATTTGATCTTTTGAAATTAAGTTCCAGTTTAAAGTAATTTGAATATGTACGATGTTACGATGCATGTATTCCAAAAATTGTATTCATAGGAAATGTATATTCTTTTTTTCTTTCACTTTATACCTTCTCATTGCTTACCTGTCTAGATCAGTCAAATCATTCGATCGTCAGGCCTCAGTTTACAGTAGACACAGTCAAGACTTTGGAAAAGTGTCTGTTCGGTGTGTCAGCCATATGATAGATGTCTCACGAGTCCGCAGTCACACTGTGCAATGGAAATAATCACAAAAATGATTGTGACACCTGGTGACCGATAAATTAATGAGGGTAATCAGTTTTTAGTCATGTTTAGCATGAAAAACAGTCGATCCTCAACATGGAGCAAGAGAAAGCACAGTCACTTGTATCCATGCGTTCACTGTACATTCTGGTCCAGGTCTGTCCCATCTTTACCTGGTGATCATTTCCTCTGCTATTTCCTTCAATATGCTGTCAAAGCATTCGTGGAGATTTGAGGTCTGTGATAATGCTGACATTGCATATGTGTGTGTGTGTGTGTGTGTGTGTTAGGGGTGAACAGCCTTTGCCAGTCACTGAGTGCCAACCCGTCTATCCCTAGCAGCTTGGTCCATCTGGACCTCTCAGGGAATGTGCTCCGAGGAGACGACATGCAGGTACAAACACAGAGTCTCTATCCCATTTTAGACCTCGTATCAATTACATTTGATTGATCGAAACGGGTCAGGGCTGTAGTTGTGTGGGGACATTTTCATGCTGTTATGAAACTGTTAGCGTGTGTCGCTGTAGGAGAGTTTACAAAAACTGATCAGAGCACAGATACATCCCGTCATCATCGAACAATGGACAACAACACATGGTACACACAAAGTAATATTTATGCTGATAGAAAAAGTTTGACATTTTGGGATTGATGTTAATTCCCTTTCTCATTAAGAATTAGATGATGTTTTAGCAGCTGGTTAGCTTTGGCTCACGTGAGGACTGGAAACTGTCATGGATCAGCATCCAACGACTAAGTGGATAGACATAGTGATATATGAATTATGTCAATAATAAGCCGTTAAATGTGGCAAATCAGAAATGATGGAAAATCATGCATGAGAGCACAAAAGGGAGACTTAAGCAGGAAACTGTAAAGAAAATAACTTTTTGATATGCATAAATTTATTGTGTTCTTCAATAGAAAGCATTTCTTACTGTGGTCACCTACACATAAGTCTGCTAACAAATCCTCCAGAAGAACAAGAATCTTCTTTCGTCAAACTTTGTTTCATGTTTTCCTTTACATTTAGCATTTCTACCACTTCCTGGGTCAACACAACAGCCTGGAAACCCTTGAGCTCTCCAACACTGACTGCTCACTGGACCAGGTAAGTCGGGAGGCACACTGATGTCATATCCTGCCTGATGCTCATAGGAAAGCAGCATTATAATTGCACACAGACATACATGCTAATAATGCATTTTAACAGAACAACATGCAGTTAAAATTTGCACTTCATTATCCTTGATTGTAGATAAAGTGCTGGCCTTCAAAAGCTGTGATATAGATCTTGCTTCTCAGTATTATACATCCACTATAATTTGCATGCAAAGGACTTTGAATACTGCATGTGCTATATTGATGTGGGCCTGAGAGCCAAATAGAGCTTATTGATTAGTCTGAGATGTAGCCAGCCATCAGCCTGTCACTGAACAAATTGATTAGCTCTTAAATCATATTTTGTCCGTCTCACGTTCAACCAGATTAGAAACGTATCCAGTCCATAGACACGGACTGTCCGTCACAAAATGTGCTCAAAAATCAATTATTACAGGGTTTTTTTGTTTTTTTGTTGTTTTTTTTTTTTTACAGTTTTTATGGTTTAGGCATACTCGTTTTCTGTATATTTTCCAGGTTTGCTCAGCTCTCCTGCGAGGCTCAGTCCAACATCTATCTTTTCTCAACGTGTCAAAGAGTGTCTTCCCTCACAGGTAAGAACCCACCTGCAAAATTCTTCATTTCTCTCTATCTTTAAACCCCATCGATTGAATTAACACATATGCACACATACGCAGTATCATTATAAAGCTAAAACCAAACATACGACTCAGATTTTATTTTTGCACTTGTAGATCAATCCAAACTAAAGTTTTGAAGTTTGTTTGAAAATCAAACATTAAAGAATAACTGTAGTTTTTCATACCATCCAATACAGTATTTCTATTAAAGTCAGGCTTGAATGCAGTTTGGATATGGCATTCCAACTTGTTTGAATATTAAATATCTAGATCTCCTGGATTTGATTACCCATTATATGCTTGCTTTTAATTAACCAGACTTTGCTGTGATTCTTCCACCCTTTTCATGTAATTTTTGCATCAGTGTTTGTTGACCTGAAATGACAGACTTATTACAGTAGCTTTCTTTGAGGCTAAAACTCTGCCTGTATGCTGGTGGCAAGGTGACATTACTGACAAACTGAGATGCAGAGCGTCACAAATGTGTTTGAGAGGGTTTGTAGAGATGTACAATTCAAGCATGTTTGTGTCTGGGTTTGTGTACAGTATATGAATGTGTGCTTAGGGTATAACAGATGGGCGGTGGGCGGGGTTTCCCTCACATTATTCTCTCTCTTTCATATGTATCTCTAGGGAGATGAGCGCGTGGTTAAGGGTTATACCTGGAAGTCTGACTGATTCTCCTTTGTTAAAATCCCTTGTGAATCCTTTCTTTTAGCAAAATAAAAACTTAAATAGGTCACATTCTTTCAGGAGGACTAACAGCTTAATGTCATTCTGAATACCAACTAAAGGAACTGCATCACTGAGCCTTACTGTGTGTGATCTGCATGTTGTATTTGTAGTCACTGGCACCATTTGTCCATTTTCTGCTGTCATGTAGGAAAGGTAAAGAGGTGCCTCCGTCGTTCAAGCACTTCTTCAGCAGTGCCATGTCTCTCACCTCCATCAATGTGTCGGGAACCAAGCTGCCGCCAGAGGCCCTTAAGTGAGACAGCAATACATTCACGTTTGATGCGACTGTACATTTTGATGCTCATCTTCTTTTATCACCTGCTTTTCCACGTGCTGCAATAAGAATAAACTTCTGTCAGCCTCTATCGCACTGAGGAGCTGCATTTTTGCATTTTTGCATTATCAGTGTGATTATTATTAGAGTTTAGACATTGACCTTTGATATTAAACAATTATTTTATTATTTTTTTAACTTTTGTTTTATAACTTCATTAATATTGTTTAGGGCTCTGCTGCTCGGTCTGGCCAGTAACATCAATCTGAAGGAGGTTTCTCTAGACCTCAGCTGCTGTGAGGTAAGACTTCAGATTCGTGTGTGTGTGTGTGTGCCTGCAAAGCTGGAATCTGGGTACTTTTTCCTACTTTATGTGCAATCAAGAGAATATTTTCATTTGTGACTGTTATAAAGCCTAGAAACTTGAGAAGAGATCTAGTCCCTCAGCTGCAGTTACATTTAATGTACAGCACAATGATGCTTAGAGCTGGGTGATATGGAAAAACATCTTCTATCATGATTAGTAATTTCTGTAAATTTCATCGAAAATCGCCTCACAGCAAGAAGGTCCTGGGTTCGATTCTGGATCAGGACGTTTCTGTGTGGAGTTTGCATGTTCTCCCTGTGTCTGCGTGGGTTTTCTCCGGGTACTCCGGCTTCCTCCCACATTCCAAAAACATGCAAATCTGGGGGTAGGTTAATTGGTCACTCTAAATTGCCCCTAGGTGTGAATGTGAGTGTGGATGGTTGTTTGTCTCTATATGTCAGCCCTGCGATGAACTGGCGACTCATCCAGCGTGTACCCCGCCTTCGCCCCAAGATGCTGAGATAGGCTCCAGCCCCCCCCGCGACCCCTAACGGGATAAGCGGTAGAAAATGAATGGATGAATGAATGAATGAATAATGTACAAATAATGTAATGTAATAATGTACATACAAAATACCTCATGACAATTTATTTTATGATAGTCCTGTGAGGCAAAGAATTAACTGAACCACCAAACCACATTTTCAGCTGAAAAACAATATATTTGAGTGTTTAGTAGTATTGTTGATTGGTTCAGGTCCAAATTTTGAGATTTTAGTGACAATATTTCAATTCAACATATTATATTATAAATAAGCTTGTAACAGCCCTCTACAGGTTAAGGTTGGTTAGCATCCAAAGTATGACCAAACCACAGAGGTTTGTCCTCCTTTGGGTACAGGTTTATCTTCGTCTCATCTTGGTTTGGTTTGGGCTGGGTCTTGTTCTGTCTTTGTTGTTGTGGGAACTTTGTGTCTCGCCCCTCCATGTCGGTTTTTTGTTAATAAAGAACACGCTTAGCCCTAGTGATGCTGATGATAACGAAGGTAAATCTGAAATAAGCTTTCTTTTGTAGTATTGGCAACATTTTTTTAAGTTCAAGTTTGTCAAGTGGTGTTGTTAATATTTTGGAGGTAAAAGTGGTGTATGCCATCAGCGTTTTGGGATCCACTCCAAAACCATTTGACAGGCAACTGACACTGCTAAGACGGTTACGTAATGGTGTGCTTGGCAGGCAGCAGGTGGTGGTGGATTTTAATTTCCGTCAGTATTTGTTTCAAAACTCTCCTCTCTCACACACATACAAGACTCGTCTTCATGCACCCCCCCCCCCGACTCGAGCCAGAAAAAGACAGATTGAATCAGATTGCTTAAAATAACACATGAATACAAATTACACAGGAAATCCAATTCCAGATTCCCATAGAAATCTTCCCAAACTGGAGCTGCGGGGGGAACTGATGCGTTCCCTCCTCTTTGAAGTCTTAATGAACCGTTTGGCAGAAGCAGCCCATAACTGCTCTGTGAGTGGGCATACAGCATGCAAAATAGAAAGTCGGTGTGTGTGTGTGTGCTTGAACGGAAGAATGATCATTAAGCATCTGTGTCTTTTGTTGCTGGTAATTGTTGGCGTGGCTCTGACATGCTGTTCTCTCCCCTTAATGCCTCTCTTAAGCTGGGCCATTGTGTAAGTACCAGCGTGTTCAATCGTAATAATAAACATCTCATACCTCCTCTTTTGCTATGCATGTCTGTTTTGGTGGATATTAGAATTTTCCGTTGATTTTATTCTTCTCCAGGTCGACATTTAAAGGACAATTTCACAGGAAATTAAAGAGTGTTCAACAAATAATATCCAGCTGCAATTGTTGTGGATGAATGTGTGTTATTTTAAGTTTCTCTTGGAAAGTCTGCCCTGCATGTTTTCATTATTAGTTGTTGGTTCTGGATACATGTTTCCTTTGCTTTGTTGCTTTTTCAGGTGCACACAGGTTTTTACTGTTTAAACGGTGCTTGACTCTCATTTTGTTGGAATTGTACAAACATTTTCATACCTTTGTGGCAGAACCATGACAATAATGACAATGAATTTGCACTTACGGGGCAGAATTCTTCAAAAGCTGTCACATTCTAGTAGTATGTGAAGGGCAAATAAACTCTTAATTACCTTTAGTATTAATATACAGGCTGTACTCAGATTTGCTCTCTGTTGTGTCTGTAGCTGTGTTTAAATTCTGACCTCCTGTCCTTCCAGTTGCGTTCAGGTGGTTCTCAGATCCTTGAAGGTTGTATTGCCGAGATCCCAAACATCTCCAGCTTAGACATCTCTGACAATGGTGAGATGGCGCCTTCCATGATTATTGCACCAGTCATTTAGATAAATGCAAATGAAACCCCCAACATGCAGCTACCAAAATAAGTTGTCTTTCTCTCTACCTCTAGGCCTGGATTCAGACCTTTCAACGCTGCTAGTGTGGTTGGCCAAGAACAGATCAATCCGCCACCTTTCTCTGGGCAAAAATTTCAACAACATCAAGTCAAAGTAAGGATACAGAAGTGGCTCCACAGCTGAGGGTTTTGTTTTGGCTTAGTGTGATATAGGTTGATCCATTGTAGATGACAAAAGACTGCTCTGTCACATTCAACCTACTGGTCCAAAAACATAAACTCACAGGGTTTGATCACAAGCTAGATCAGTTAATCGGTTTGGCCTCAATAGGAGATTTTAGAGACAGCACTGGTGTTGTTCAGCTTCCATGGCAGTGAAGCCCCTGCCAGCCAACATCTCAACTGGGAATATTAACTTTGAAGGAATATGATATCATTGTTTAGTTTGATCATTGTTAATTGCTTTTAGTTAGATGTTTAGTTGCAAATGTTTTTTAACAACAACAAATATATTTGACAAAGATGTAGAGTTCAACAGTTATTCCAGTTTATAACTTTGAAAATTGTTTGTTTTGCAGGAGTGTTTTGGTTAGGTTGGGTTGGGTTGCATGGGCTAAATTATTTTTCTTTGCTGCTCTATGTTATTATATAAACCTTGAAAATCTGGAATTACACACGCTAATCTGGAAACAGCATGATAATCCTGTAGTTTTTTTTTTCCTGTGTTTATGTGTGCAGTGAAATTTGGTACAGGTATTTCTCTGTGTAATTATTCACTATGTTCTTCCATTTTTCTCACCTCAATTAGAAACCTTGCTCCAGTGTTGGACAGCCTGGTCCACATGCTTCAAGAAGAGGAGTCGGTTAGTTTTTAATTTCCTTCTCTGATTTGTGAGGGACACTAAATCACTGACTCGCCACCATCTGCTTGGCTACTGACCTCTGACCTCTCCATTAAAGGATAGTGTGAATTTAACGTCCCTACATCGATCATTACAGGGATTCAGGACTACATTCAGGTGTATTAACTTCTATGAGTAGTTTTGGAAATAGAAATCTGCAGCACATAAGTGAAACGACAAAAGGAATGAACACTCTGATGATCACCATCTCTATTATTCACCTCTAAACTCCACCAGTGTCCACCAGTGTCCACCAGTGTCCACAGGGAGTATTTAGATATTAGGAGATATGGTATGAGCTTTCTTCACTGTCTCAAAACTGAGTGATCCTCTAAAGCTTTTGCTATTTTCCTGATCTTCATTCCATCTTACTCATTTTATCTCACTCCCAATCGTGAGAGCTCTAACACATTTTGCCCCATAGTCTGACCTTTTTGTCTCCCACAGAGATAGATGTTCTAGATTGGTGGTCCTATTGAGCCCCTCTGTGTATGTGTGTGTGTGTGTGTGTGTGAGATTATATGCATGAAAAGATAATGCATGTGTGTTATCTGACATTGAAGGGCAGATTCAAAAAGATTACAAAAGGGGAGAGAAACGTAAATGATGGACAGTAAAAAGCTGATAGAAAGAAGTTAAAGGTGGTAGGTCAAACAATGCTCAGTAAGTGTGACAGTGGCAGAGAATTACGTTTTTGCAGCGCAGGGCAAATAGTCTCTTTTTTTTTTTTTAAGTAGACGCAGTATGTGTGCATTTACTGTGCGCATGGTCTTTCTCACTGCATGCATGCATGCACGTCAGACAGGGACAACCAGTCGGACACCTTACAACCAGGGCTGATGTGCAAACACAGATAAGTGAAGGCCTGTAGCGAAAACAAGCTTCAGATTTCATTCAGGAGCACATTTAACCTCATCCTTTGCCTCTCTCTGTTTTGCAGCTCCAGACAGCACATTTACCCTGTTGTGTTCTGTCACTTTAGGTCCATTACACATTATATCGACTCGAATATAAAGTAATGTACAGTATTTTTTGTTTCATTGCTAAAATTTCATCTGTTCTTTTTTTTTTTGATGAAGTATACTGTAGCTGATTCTCACAAAGTTACACTTATATTTCTATCTATGAATTGTTATATTGTGCCTTGAACGTTGACCCTCATACTCGTACGTAGGCCTGCACAGTATATTTTCCATATATTAATCAATTAATTATAAATGTGCTGTCATTTGTTAAAAAGCCATGATCTGTTTGTGATCGTTGGATCAGTTAAAGTTTACTTATCTTCCAATCTAGTTTTACAGGACTGAATTGTGTTCACTAGTGGGACGTACTTAATCCTTTACAGTGTATTACATAGTGTGGTGGTGTGGGGGTTTCAAATGCACTGTTGGACTATTGCTTAGAGCCTGAGTGACCGAAAAGTGTGGATAAGACTCTAGCAATTTCTCCTGGCCAATAAATAGTTTCCCGTAAAACCACAATTAATGGTTTTTATGCCTGTGTTCTGTATGTATTATAAGAATAAATAAGCAGGGTAATCAAAGGTGCTGGCAGGCAAGTTTAATTACCATTGGGCAGCCATTGGAATTACCACAGTCTATTTTTTCATGCTAAGCCGAACTATGCATTACACAAACAAGACAGTGGTATCAGTTTTCTTATAATTTACTGCACTTTGTTCCTCAATGCTTGACAAACACACAAATTACAATTATCTCAAAGCATTGACCCTCCAATTAAAATTAACAGAAGGTATCAATTGAATCTGCAGAAATAATGATGTTTTTCGTCTTGCATTGTGAAATAATAATTCTTTAATAAAGAGTGCATAGACCATTGGAGTCAAATTTCATCTGTAGAACTGTCTTAGACTGAAAAAAATCTCACCAGGATTTATTTGGAAGAGAAAGTGCAGAAGAGGTGAAGAGCATGTGAACGAAAATACTATACTATACTAAAAAAGATGAATTGTACAGCATCACTTTCTGAGGCTTAGTTTATTAGTTTTATTAAACATGAAGTACATAAATACCCCTATCAATGTTTTTCAAATTTTTATGAATGATTAGTGTCAAATCCTGAATGGTCTGGAAGTCATGTCCCTTTGCCCCAGGGAGCAATGTGATTTAATCTTGTCCGCACAACACACAGATAAATAACATTGCAGACTTGCCTTTTTCTACATTTACTGCTACAACAACATGGTATCAATCCCGTGGTTTTATGCCCTCGTTGGACATTTATATTCAAGGATTTATTTCTCGTTTAGCTTTTAAAAACAACGTGATATAAATTTTGTTTCTATTTTAACATCAGTGACTACACTGGTCCATAAACCTTTACCTATTTAATTAGCATTTTTAACGTCTGCTCTGTCCCACAGCAACACATGCAGGCAGTAAATAATTTCATTAACTGCATCCTCAGTTATCAATTTCCTGCCCCCATGACCATGTTGATGCTGTTCCTCCACACACATATGCACACACACGATGTCACAAGTCAAAAGATGGAAATTTGTGTTAATGTCATAACTTGTACATTCTTCATCATTTTTTTATGGCAGAGCACACAAACTCATGAACTCTTAATCCCCTGATTCTGTTGCTTGAACTATTAAAAGCTAACAGACTCTACTGGAAGTGAGAGAGGATTTTATACTGTTAGAGCAGCCAATCAGGAGGCCACTTATTTCTTGTGACTTCGTCATCTACCAAACATGTGTAGTCTCTTCTCTTTGATGTTAAACATATTGTAATTATAAAGTGCCTTCACTCAAATAATATTAATAGATACTATTTTGAGGTACTTCAGATAGTATTTCAGGATCATGCTGCTTTACTTTAATCCATTACAGAGGTATGTTGTACATAAAAATAAATTACAAATAAAATTAAAAAAATTGATGTTGTCTTTATGAAAAAAGACATTTAAATAAACATGAAATTAAAAACAAAACATAAGAGACCATATTTGGTTTGAGGAAAAATTGACAGCAAACTATCAACTTGTTATTTTTTGGTATTTGTGTGTGATTTGAGGCTCTTAAAAGCTTAGCTTAAAATAAGTTTACATGCCCTAAATCGTAAGAAATCCACTTATTTGAGCATTGTTAGGACTGACTCAGCCAGTTCAGGGCTACTTTTAGCTCAGCCTGTTTTTTGTGAAGACGGTTCCCAAGAGCCTCCGGCTGTGTAATTGGCAGGCGTCACAAAGCAGCTCCACTGTACCGAGCAGACTGATTGCTGTTTGACATCTATAAACCTTTGTATTGCTCTCACTTTATAAAGAAATCCACTTGATCCAGTCCTGAACTTTGCATGTGGCCCTGTGGAGACAAGTCCACTTGATCATCTGATAAATATTTAATTGGCTCCTGTGACTCACCACCCGCTGCAAGGACATGCTGGTAGAGTTTTATAATCACTGCGCTTCTTGCAAAAGAAGTTGGATTAAAGTGCATTTAAAAAAAAAAAAAAAAAAAAAAAAAAAAAAAAAAAAAAAAAAAAAAAAAAAAAAAAAAAAAAAAAAAAAAAAAAAAAAAAAAAAAAAAAAAAAAAAAAAAAAAAAAAAAAAAAAAAAAAAAAAGTCTTGTGGTTGTGAGTGTTAAAAGCCCTGTAAATAGTAGACATATCTGGACAAATTCAAACTGTCAGTTGATCAGTTTGCAGTGATACACAACAAGAGCCAAAACACTGAGGGCATCTCATGAACTGTGACTACTAAAACAGTCAGGAGTTAAATAAATCGACTGTCCAACTGTCTTACTACACTGCACACAGATAAAACATTTAGTAGTAATACTGTATTTTACCCCTTGATTTCAAAATATAAAACCCTCTCTCAACACCCTTTCTTCTGTCCCCACCCCACATGTACACTTCCCTCCCCAGCCCCTCACCTCGCTGTCTCTGGCAGACTCCAGACTGAAGAGCGAACTCACCATTGTCCTGAACGCCCTCGGCAGCAACTCCACGCTCACCAGGCTCGACATCAGTGGGAACGCCATGGGAGATATGGGAGCAAAGATGTTGGCCAAGGCTCTGCAGATCAACTCGAAACTTAGGTTAGGATATGTTGAATGGACAAAAGTAGAGGTCGACCCACAGTGGATTTTGAAATTCAATATAATAATGATAGTTTGTTGCATTACAAACCAATAGCCAATTAACCAGTGATTACTTTGCACAGAATGTCTGCAGAGGGTAAGCTGGCACTCTTAGTAAGACGACTGTGGGTGACAGAAGTTTCTACAGGTTTCTCATTTATTAACTAACAACACGTCAACCTTATGAAACCCAGTTGTATGGCTACTTTTTTATTATACATTAATAAAGCAGTAAGCACACATAACTTTAATATTACTGTTGAGTTAAGACACAAAAGGTAAAACACCATAAGTGACAGGCTTCTGTCTGTACTGATCTTGCCATAAAAACAACCCTGAAAAACAATGCACGGCCTGATGGTGTTGGATCATGCAACATATTAAGTTTTAAGGCACACCATAAAATATCAACTTGTTGTTATCTTGTGTTGAGCCTCTGTTCAATACATGTTCAATACAGGGATGTACATTGTGTCTCTGCATGACCAGTGGAGACTGTAATCATCATACTGTATTATTAGTGCAGTGTCATGGAAAAGTGCATTTTTTTCATAATTTCTTCATATTGGATAATTTAATTAAAAAATGTAAACTTTTTTTACACAAAGTGAAATTTTCCTGTATGTACATTTCTTTTTACAGGACTGTGATCTGGGATAGGAATAACGTCAGTCCTCAAGGTCTTCAGGATGTAGCAGCAGCTCTGGAGAAGTAAGTGGCTGCATCTGTAAATGGTGTCTGTACTGTATTTGGTGATAATAGCCTTATACTAACAGTGTACATGCATTGGTGCACTGACAAAAACAAAAAAGGATGAATGTGTGCTGAGTTCTGGCAGCCCAGATTTTATCTGGCTTTGTGCTGAGTAGGAGGAAACCTTGAGGTGTGTTTAGAAAGGATGAGAGGAAGGGAACCAGAGGGTGACAAACACAGATATGGTAGACCAGCAAAGAAACAACGGTGCCAGAAAAGATGCCGAGGAAAGAAAATGAAGAGACAAAGTCAAGACTGAATAGATCTGCTTTTTCGGTCTATTGTCTCTTCTCTCTGTGGAAAAGATTCCAAGTATTTCAATATTCTGTGTGTGTGCGTGAGAGAGAGAGAACTGACATTTGCATCTCACTAAATTTACTTTTGGGACACATCTGTACTTACATCTGTCTCTCCTCTCTCATCTTCTGTCTGTTTATCATATTCTCCCAGCAGCACATCTACTCATTTCCCCTCAGAGTCCCTGTATTGCATTATTGAAATAACATTTCTTCTCGCTCCAGTTTCTTGTAGTCTCTGTGTGCATGTGTGCTTCTCTCTACATTTTCAATCCCCTTTAAGCAATTTTTCTTTGTGCTTTATTTTTTTGTCTTTGTCAAAAAATGTTTTCTAAGGCTACTTTCCAATAACACATGCAAGGGGTCTTTTTCAAGCGAATACAGAAAATGTCTTTAAAATGTCTGACATCAACATTAAAATTGCCATTGCCAACATATTAAAAACATTTGGAGCAGAGCTGACGTATATAGTTGAATAATTGAAAAAGTACATTGACCAAAATTTTAATTATGTTGATGCTAACTTTTGTCTTGTTCAAGCTTCTCTGTTTGGAGAATTTAATGCTTGTCTTGTTAGCTGAGTATCATTAGACTGTTAAATTGACACCACCAGACTTCACGTTGGGCTTTAGGAAATGGCAAAGATTTTCACATTATGTAATTATAAAAAAATAGCATAAAAAACTCATCAGTCACTCTGGCTTTCCTTTTTCTTATTATATTCCTCCTCACAGTGAAACAACATGTTTACTCCATTTTAAAACGGAAAGAATCCTGTTGGACACAGATCTGTGAGTTGAAGAGAGGAGGAAAAGGAGGAAGCAGATGGCTTCACAGAGAAGTCAAATCTTCATTAGTGGTTGCACCGTGTTGCTGCCGTGTTGTGGGCGTGTGTCTTCTGTGAAGCCAGGCATGTCTGAGTTGAGACGAATCAGGCTTCCTTTGAGATAATCATCTCACGCTTACTCCTTTCCTTTGCCACGTTTTCCTCTCTGGGTGCCTGATACCTTATTTCCCTTTACTGTATCACAACCTTTCCTACTCCTTCAGCGTATGAATGTTTTTAATACTGCTGTGATCTCTAAATGGAGACCAGAGACGTCTGTGATGGTGCCAGTTTATGTAATAAATCAATGTGAGATCGGCTGAGGGGCCAGAATCCATCTCATCCAATGGGGTTAAAGTGTTACTGGCTGATGAACAAATTTTATGTTAACTGAACAATTACACGTTATGCTGTTTTGGTTCAGTAAAAGAAACTATGTGAGCAGAGCAGGAGTGAGCGGGGTGTACACGCAGAAGGATTTCCTTTGAAACATGGAGCAGTTTTTATCATTATTATTATTATTATTATTGTTATTATTTTAGTTTTGAAGCTGGAGCGTCACCTTATCTCTCACTCTTATCCCATTCCAATAACACTCACACCATGCATCTGAAAGATGTCTGAACCAGAATTCTTCCTTGCAATAATAGTGTACAGCGGCCCACTTTATTTTCTGTAAAGAATAAAACACTTGTTTTTTTTTTCTGGAGAGATGACTGGACATTCGCACTGCTCCACTCAATCTGCTCAATCTGCAGTAAACAGCAGCAGCTGCATGATATGGCAAAGCAATATCTGAATTATGTGATATTGGGTGATATGATTTGCAATTAGTGGAATAGATCCTCGTTGTATTTAAAATCATGCTAATCACATTCTTTCAGAGCCCAGTGATGTTTTCAAATTGCTTCTTTACTCCAACCGATATTTTAAAAACCAGTCTCATTTACTGCCAGAAATGACAAAGAAAAGCAGGAAATCCTGACATTTAGGAAGCTGGAACCAACACATGTTTAATAATTTTGTTCAAACCAAGAGTGAAACAATCATTCAATCATCAAAATGGTTGGTGATGAATTTTCTTTTAAGCAAGTAATTGATTAATCGCTTCATTATTATGCTGTTTTTACACATATTTTTCTTTCTTCACGTAATTGCAGCTTCTTGCAATTTGGATATTGTACATAGCCATATTGCAATTATTTAGTGATGAATTGTGTAAGCTTAATCCACAGACTCCTTAAGTTATAAATAGGAGTATTAAGAAACGCCACAATTGGCTGTTATACTACAAGTAAAATCAGAAACCTGGGCATCATATTTTATGACATGTATCATTTTCCTCCATGTTTATTGAAATAATTTCTGCAGACATGTCTTTGCCTTTGTCCTTTCTACTCTAATTCGAGCTCACTGAGGAATAATGCCCTCTGGCCTGTGTGTCCATTAGGAACTTCACCATCCGTTTTATGCCCATCCCCATCATCGATGCCTCGCAGGCTCTGAAGGCCAGCCCAGAGAAGACGGAGGATGCTTTGCTAAAGGTATGCCAAGAATTTTGATTTCTTTTATCAAGCTGTTGGGTAACGGTTTTACTGGATTTATATAGTGTAGCAAACATGTTATATGCAACAGCGTTTGTGAATTATAATGTTTTATGTCATTTTAACTTTGGTGTATTATCATAACACTGGTTTTATGTTTATCCCCCCAGATTGAAAATTATTTGTACAGGAACCATGAAACCAGAAAATACCTACAGGAACAGGCCTACAGACTGCAGCAGGGCATCGTGACCACAACCACACAGCAGGTTATTGAATTCTTATAATTCATATGTTTTTGACCAACCTAATGTACAATTGTTCTCTGTAAATTTAACGGTTGTGTTTTTGTCTTCCAGATGATTGACAGAATTTGTGTGAAGGTGCAGGACCACCTAAACTCCCTGAGAAACTCGGAGACAGATGTCATCTTGGAGGACGTCAGGTCGGCGGAGAACCTCATCAAAGATGCCAGGAACTCTAAAACGGTGAGTAACAAAAGGTTTTCTCGATAAGCTTATCGGTTTCGCAGTAGTTGCTTATTTCAGATTCCTATATATCTATCCTATCTCTTCCCCTCATTTTCCCTCCCTAGCTGCTCCCCAATCTCTATCACTTAGGATCAGTTGCCAGAGAGGAGGTGAACAGCTCGTCAGTGGGACCCATTCAGGAGAAACTGGAGTCTATGGCTGGGGAGGTGACAACGGTCATGGACCAGCAACTGCAGGTAGAGTTAGAACTGTTACTCCAGATACTCAACCTCAGTTTCATGAACGTAAGGTAAAATATGTAAATAATGAGGAATGTGAAATCAAAAATATCACAGCCATGAGCTCTTGATATTAAAAGTACAATGAAGTATGTGAATATTCCCATATCCATCGTGTTACAAATGTCTGAACAGTGTTAGTGTCATATGAAGAATGTAATTAATAAGTCTGACAGGCAATGATTCACACTCTGCCCTCTGTCCAGGCTCTGCTGGAGTCCATGGTGGATGCAGCAGAGTCTCTGTGCCCCCATGTGATGAAGAGGAGTAATCTTCGGACAGAGCTGGTGAAAGCCAGCTCAGCCAAGATGATGGTACCCAAAAGCTTTGTCACCAAAACCCTCCTGGAGCAGTCTGGGGTGGATATTATCAACAAGATCAGGTGTGTATGTGTGACGAAGATACTGAGGTCTCGCTGTAGCCTTGTTCTGCTACCTGACCATCACTCTTCTCTCTCTTTGTACTAGTGAGGTGAAGCTGAGTCTCGCTTCTTTTCTGTCTGATCGCATTGTTGATGAAATTTTGGAAGCTCTTTCTACTTCCCAACTCACTCTGGTAAGAATGGCGACAACAGACCTCTCAGCCGTTTGCAGTTTATGTGCAATCACATCAGCATTCATCTCAACTTTTCAATTATTTAGTTGCATGATGATGTTTATTTTGTGTGAAATTATCTGTTCTTCCTCCTCTTTTTTTTTTTCTCCTTGTCTTTCATCGTTCCAGGCAGACCATCTGGTGCGGCGAGGTCGCCGCCTGGTGCAGCAGGAGACGGTGGACCTGGATGTCCCAGAGGAGAAGATTCCTAAACGGGCGTCAGCTGAGATACTTGATGCTGAGAGGCTGGAGGATCTGGAGACGTGCATGGTAGGTAACCTGGGTTTCAGAGGGTTGGTTTTAACTGCTTTTAATTTTTCTGAACGAAGGAGAAACACTACATCTCAACAAAAGCAGCAACTGAGTGTGGGTTTGAAGACAGGCATATCACCCCTCGTCTGGATTTACATCACAATTAATGTCAGGATTCTTGGATTCTGCGATTAAAGAATGATGATTGGAATTCATTAATAATTATTTGTTGAAATTTTAAAAAGGATGAAATTCGAAAAGAAAGAAATATATAGTATTATTAATAAATAAATAGTATTTTAATCTAAAATTCTTTGTGTCTGTCTTGGCCTTTAGTTAACAGTTGGTTGGTTTTTTTGTGTTTTGACATAGTATGTATCATGAAAAAGAGAAAATTCAGGCTGCAGCCAACAGGAAGCTGGATGTTCTGTCTCTTGTCCTGTTTGTCTCTCTGCCGTCTTTTTGTTCTATATTCCTCTGTGACCTTTTCTTTCTCCTGTGCTTCGTAATCTGTCCCAGCTGTCTTCCCTCGGCCTAAAAGTGTGTTGTCTCTCTTCCTCTTCAATCTTGTTGCCCTCTGTTTCTTCTTCTCTTTCCACTTTTGCTCCATGGAGACTCTGTGCTGCACCAGTGTAAGTAAATCTGGTCTGTCCCTCTACACTCTCCTTTCAGTCCGCTTTCTTTTCATCTCACTATTCTTTCCTTTTTTTCGTCTCCTCACTGTGCCTGCCCTCTGTACATCCTCGTCTGGGTTGCTGCTTTCTCTAAAGCACGGAGTCTCCTGTATTTAAAAATGTGACCCCTATATTTGTTGGAAAACTTGTAGTATTAATCAGTCACTTTGTTATTCACTGTCAATAACGTATTTTATACTGTTGAATTCTGACAATTGACGAACTATGTCTCCTTCAATGCATCCTGACACACCGCACTGCTCCTCTCCACTTCATGTCTGTTCTCATGACCCTGCCAATGTGGATTCAAATAATATGCAAGTTGGTGTTGTTCAATTAGTCTGTATAAATATAGGAAGTTGCAGCTCACATGCTGGTCTGTAATTTTAGTTTATAGAAATGTGTGTCCAATAATGAAAATCAGTGTACATAATTACTTCTCCTGTTCAAAGTTAGACTGTTGTGATTAAATGATGGAGGTGTTAGGTGTTAAAGTGGCAGACTATGAAATGTAGTGTAGTTAGCTTGTTACTGATAAATAAATGTGATTTGTTCTTGAAAGTTTTTTTTAACTGACATTTTAGACATGAAGCTCAAGTAGTCTTGATTCACATTTGTTCCTGATTATCTGCTCGTGTTTCAGATGACTCCTAAATCTAAGAGGAAGAGCATCCACAGCAGAATGCTTCGGCCAGTATCTCGTGCCTTTGGTAAGCAGTCTATTATTTTTTTCTGGCTTACATTTTATGACATTATTACTCTATGGCTTTGGCTCCCTGGTTTTAATTATTCTATATTTGGTCTTTCAAATAACCACAGAGATGGAGTTTGACCTGGATAAGGCCCTAGAGGATGTCCCCATCCACATGGAGGACACTTCCTCTCGAACTCCACCTACCCCATCACAGCTCCTCCCAAAACCGGAGCATCGACTGACAGGTGGAATGGTGGAGCTACCATCTGAGGAGGAGAAAAAGCTGCAGCACTTCACCAAACTGCGACCCCGCCGGAACAAGAAGACACATTCCAGCAAAGTACCTGTGAGTAAAGTTTATTCAAGCTCCAAAAGAAGTTGGATTTCATTCACTGGCAAGATAAAATTGAAATGGAAATCATTAGGAAAAAACATTACAACATCAGTTGTAATTCCCCATAATGCACATGAAAGGCAACATTACATTTGCAAATATCTTATAGTCCAGACTTGATGTCAGAATCTTCAACTTCCTGTTTCAGCAAATCAACAGTGCACCATCTCAGGATGGAGAGCAGAACGGCCTCATTGGAAGAGTGGATGAGGGTGTAGATGAGTTCTTCTCTACAAAAGTCACTAAGATGGATTCCAAGTAAAATTTTATATATTTTCTTATCATACAGATTTTTTTTTTCTGCTTAAGCTAAATGGACATTTGTCCTTCTGTCGTCCTTTCTCCTCTCAGACGTTCTCTAAAGAGTTCAGAATCTCAGGATGGGGAGAAGAAGAAAAGTAAAGACAGATAAGTCAGAAAAAAACCAGCCAACCCCGTTGTCTTTGGGTTCATCCTCGGCCTCTGTAGCTCCGCCGCCAGCTTCCACCATCCAGGAGGAGCCTTCCTCACCAAAGGTGGCAGTTAAGAGTCCAGCAACTGAGACAAAGTCCAGGTAAAAAATATTTTTTCTTTCAAAGAACAAGAAATTAACTTCTAATTTGGACTCAGTTTGATTCAGTAATCTTTCCTGCCTCTGCTGCAGAGACGCCTCCAGCCGCTCACAGCCCACAGACTACAGCAGCAGCTCAGACCGCTCAGAGGAGCTGAGGACACCAGACTCCATTGACGAGCCCTGGGAGGGGTCAGACGGCAGGGGCAGCCCTCAGGGAGGCAGGAGGTACCCGGGGTTGCAGATGATGGGCAGTGGCCTCCTGGCAGAAATGAAAGCCAAGCAGGAGAGGAGAGCACACAAGGTATTTTTTTATTTTTGTTATGTTTTTTTAAGGAAACACTGCGATCAGAAGAAAAAGTGGGCGTGGATAAGAATCAGCAGCATGTGGTCAGTGTCTTGTGTCTGATTTGAAACTCAAGATTACTATATTGTTCTTGGCACAACACAAATGCTGCAGATGAGAGTTGGTCTTAAAATGAGTTGTGGTCAGACACACTGTTGCCACGTTGACATCTTGAGTTATAAACTTGGCAGAACAGAGGAAACTTTATCCTGTTCTCATCAGTGATTTATTACTTTACCAGTCTGCTTCCCATTAATCAGAATCATTTTCACGACTCAATGTATGGACAACACACACAGGGGCGTGTGGCAGCCCCTTACTCTGTAAAAAATCAGCGCATTGGGTCATATGCAGTCAAATGCAGATTTTGATGGGTCGGAGGACGGGGAGACAGTGGAGACAGATGGACTATCAATCAACACCTTACTTTATGTTTAAAGCTGCAGTATGTAACCTTTATAAGAATACATTTTTGTCATAACTGCTAAAATTATCACTATTTCCTGATAGTAATACACCAGACACATAATCTGTAATAAAAATCCAGCTCTGTTGCCGTTTGTAGAAACGAGTCGCCTCACACTGGAAAACCAGTATGACCAAGTGTTAGTCATTTCTCATGAGCGAGCAGTGAGAATGGCGTTATGAGCATAATAATTGGAGAAAAGACTACTAGCGATGGGGGAAAAAAATTGCCCAATCATGACCATACACCCCAACACCAACATATAACTGGACATTTGAGGAAATGCACGCAGAAAAGACAGATTTACTATAAAAGTAGACTGATCCCTCAAGGCATTCATGGCAATTTTCCATGCAGGAAGGGACTCAGAGGCAGAGCAAGAGTGCAGCTCTTTTAAGTAAAACTTACCAACTACAGCTTTAACTAGCATATAACTGGCAAATACCTTAAGACTAGCTATGGCGCCTGTCAAAATGTTGATATAAAAGCACAAACAAGCCTGAGATTCTGTTTCTACCCGACAACAACATGAGCGGAGGGGGGAGGGATGGAAGAGATGCAAGCATGAAACGCAACAGACAGAATGAAGACAAGAAACTCACCTGATGTTCAAATTTTCTGTCAGGACAAACTACAATACATTTCATGGGAATATATTTTAAATTCTTACCTATCCTTAAATGCTTTAAGTTTAAAGTGCTCACAGCTTCTTCATCTCTTCTCATTTTTGCATTAATTTCCTCAAAATCATACAAAAATAAGTTAGAAAATGAGATAGGATAAGAGCAGTAACTGTATGTTTTGTGTACTCTCAGTGTGTGTGTGTGTGTGTGTGTGTGTGTGTGTGTGTGTGTGTGTGTGTGAGCAGTGAGATGTTTATGGAGTTTTCAGGCTTTAGTCTTTTTTCTAACCATGTATTGGTAGCACTTAATCCTCTCCTGCCATCTGCTTGTTCTGGCTGGCTTCCACTCTGTGTTTGCAGGTGAAATTCACAGAGCTGTTGAACAGGCAGGTCATTTTTACAGAGGGCTGCGTTTTCCAACACCGTGGCGCCCCCTTCTGTTTAAAATACCGCTTAATCCTTACAGTGTATGGACATTCAGTAGCACAGCCTTTTGCTCCAAATAAAAAAAAGTTTTAAATTAAATGGGACTACAGAGAAGAAATATAAATATAAACTAGTCATCCAGTATTTTGTCCTTGTGCCTTCTCCAGTCTTCCAGCCCCGACAGGCCTGACAGCAATGCAGCAGGTAAGCCCTTTCGTGTGTTGAGATTAACATCTAAATGCAGCCGAAAAATTGTAATCACTTTAGGCTACCTGTTAATGACTCGTGCAGGCTGGTTTTAACATTTGATTCTTTTAGAATATGATTTAATCTCAACTTCAGCACATGATATAAACAAAACTTTGTCGGAATGATGTTTTGGTTTTTTTATATATATATTTTGTCTGTCAGCAGCCAAGCTGACCACTTCAGAAAATAGGTCTCCCACTGGCTCAATTTTTAAATCAGACCCTGGTTCTCCTGAGAAGAGCCTCCCTCACGGTGAGAGCAAACCAGAGCAAGCCAGTCGTCTTAGGGCTACGCCCTCATCGAGCTCCCCCGGGGGACCGGGCAGTCCAAAACCACCTGTGCCCCAGGGAACCAAGCCCGCTCTGGCTGCCCGACCTTCCATCCCACAGAAGCCACGGACCACCAGCAGCAGCAGGAGCATAGGTACAATCACTAGCCAGCAGTAGATCCTGTTTATTGCCCTGAATGATGTCTTTGTTAGATATTTGTAAATATTGAGGTTAGACAGGTAGAATCTGCATTGGGATGAAGTGCTTGAATTGTTAGCCACTCCTAGAGAAAAAGTATCTGAATGCCTCAAAGATCCACAGCGCCAGGACAACTTTTGAATGTAAATAAGTGCTGTACTTTGAGCTTCACAGCGTCTATATTTGATTGTCAGACGATAACAATATTTTGTCTCAGTTTCTAAGTATTGTTTTTGTCCGGTTTTCCTGACAGATGAGAGCACAGATTCCCCCAGCAGCGGCAGGGTGTCTCCCAAAGTCACAGCTCTTCCTCCCACGCTGAAGAGGATGCTGTCGGACAAAGACAAAGAGGGCCAGACTGGCCCACAGTCAGCAGGCCCTCCCAATAAAACCACTCAGGATGGTGGGTAACACAAAAGTTTGATTGTGTTAATGAAAGTGCATAAAAAAGATTTAAAACTGCATTGCATCTTGCAGTTGCCATTTTCCCTTTTACACAACACCTGTGTTCTGTGGCCAGAGTGGATGTTTGATACCTCTGAGTCTCATGTGTTTGTTCCTGCTGTCCGTCAACATTTACAACGACATCTCCCATCACCTTTCATCTCTTATCTATTATATAAGAGACAGCAGGCAGCTCGATGACATTTTTTTGTTTGTTTCCTCTGAGATTTTTATTAGTTTTTGCTTCGTCTTGCAGTGCATCCTCTCCTTTGTTACCTCTTTCTTCTCCTTTATCTTTACTGGACATCAGAGGTTGTTATAGAAAATACATATGAATTTCTTTTACTGAGGGGGGGGTGTCTGCCACCTAATTGAAAGAAAGATTTATTTAATTTTGTATTTATAGATGCCGCAACAGTAGGACATGAATGCCTTTATGTGATGGACTGTCACATTTTCCTCCCTCGTCTGAAATCATTATTTATCACATAACGGATTATTTGACAGCATCTTGGTGTAAATCAGGAGACATGAGGAGGTGGTATACAGAACAAAATCACTCCTTCACACGTAGTGAAGATGCTGATCAAGACGATCTAAGTGACATTGTGAAGCAGGATCCCCATTAAGTAGCCGGTCCATCCCAACATGTACTGCAGCAGAGAGCAGGAAAACAGCGATAACAGAATTATTAAAATTAGTTTAGTTTGCTTTTGTTATTCGACTTGTTGGCCTATTGTTTGGATCCCTGTTTATTTTTCTAAGAACTCATGATTAAACAGGATTCTGGACTCATGTCACCTCCTGTTTCCATCATGTATTCCAGCTGGCTGGTAGCAATTTAGTTTATCTACATGTAACCAAAAAGGAAATCCGTCCAACTATTTGTAACGGTAATTTGTCTCATCCTGTATTTCCTTTTACTTCATGTCGTGTCCTCTTTCTCTCTCTGTTGATTTCAGCGAGGGCTGGCTCCGTGTCAGACTCTGCTCAGCGAGCCAGCCCTCTTCGTACCAACTCTGAGGATCACGGCTCCCTCAAGGCCAAGGACCAATCTCAAAACCAAGACAAGGACAAGGCAGCTGGCAAGAAGTCGTCGGACTCTGGGGAAGAAGCGGACAAAGACTTTATTTTAATATGAGTGAGAAAGCGTTTCTTTGAGGACGACAAATCTAATCAGTATATTTTTGTTGCACCTACGGGTCCTTTCTGACCGCAAAGTAAAAAAAGTTTTGGTTTGCAGGACTATGTGCTGCACAGTCTCAAATTTAGTTTGATTTGTCTATATTAGAATTGATTATATTAACACTCCGGAGAATCCTCGTGACATTGCTCAGTCATATCGTCTCATCCAGAAAACCAGTCTGTCTCTGAAGAGCTTCCACGTGGAACAATAATACCAGGATCACTGTACTGTACTATACGGCCAAAACCAGGTCCCAATGGCATTTAGTCCTTTACTATATTTGTATAGAGTTTTCTATATAATATTTTCAGTACATGCAGTTTTCTCTGTGACTAAACCCATTATGCAATTCATTGTTTTGTTTTTTTGTTTTTTCAGGAAAATACAGGTTCAGCTGAAACTCTAAAAGACCCATTTAATGCAGATGACAGTAAAAGTGCACGTCACTCAGAGGAAACTAACTGCACTCTTCACTGCATGGCCTAACGGTAGCTTTGTAACAAACAGCCCGGCGGGACTGGAGTTAGTCTCTGAGGTGGAGCAACTGTATGAGGTGTTGCTCTGCTCTGACTTCACTTATAAGCAATCAGTAAGGCTTCAGCACTGTTAACTAACACTGTTCTCTAGGGGGAAAAAAAAAAAAAGTTTATTTTATGATATTTCTTAAATTTTGTGGAAATCTTTATAGGTTGTCATAAGAAAAAAAAAACCCATTAATTTCTGTGTCATTTGCTCTAAAACTCTAACACTAACTGCATCATAGCAAGTAATCCACATGAAGAAGAATACAGCTATTAAGCATTAAACTAAAGTGTTGTTGTCTTGCTCATACATGCTCTGAATTGCTCTTGATGACAAATCCTCGAGTGTTGTTTTTGCCAATACCCTGCTGTACTGATGGTCTGATGAAAGCAAAGAAACGGTTTGAAAAGAGGAATATCAAAACCAGTCACTCTGTTCAGGCTGATACTTTATGGAAAATCAGGACACGGAGGGAACTCCAGCATTCAGACACTCAGCACATCCTTGACCTTCAGAGCTTTCATACTCGGCTCACTTTCACTGCATTCTGGCCAGAACGTTTCTGTTCATTCAGCCTGTATAGAATGGCTGAAGTAATGGTGAACTGAGAAACAGCTGCGGTGACTTCTGTATGTAGCGTTTTCACTACCTGAGAGCTACAAAAAAACCAATAACAGCAATACAGGTCTCAGGCTGACTCCGCTCATCTTTGTCTTTTAGAAAGAAAGAAAGAGGCCCTTTTAACACTACTACACACTCCGCAAACACACTCTGTGTTCAAAATCAATAATTTATTTATCTGATAAAAGTTAGAAAAACAATCCATTTACAGTTGGTAAGCTAAGGATCAATTTAATATTGGATGCATTAGATTCGCTGCAGTCGCGTTGTTTTCGAGTCCATCACTCAAAGAATAAAAACCCAAATGTAATTGATATAGTTGTCGCTTGTCAGTGTACCATATTAACCCGCACACAACCTTGTTAAGTTGTCTGAAAACAGAAAGACTTTCATTGATGCGTGGTCCATCCCCATCATTCTAATGGAAATGAATGAAGCGTTATACCTGCAAACCCGTGTGTACGAGCTGATTTTTTTTCCACTGAATTGACTCTCAGCACTGTGCTTGTTTTCAGCCTGCACTACACCTCGTTCTTTACACATAGTGTGAACTGGGCACAACTCATGTTTTATTGCACTGTACAAGATTCTGATTCTTGTCTGGGCCAAAGGTCTTGACGGAGCACCTTTTCCTGTGGTGTCTGTCGATGTCGATTCTGCGTCACCCGTCGTGTCTGCTCCTGCTGTATATAGTCTATCCGTCAGCGACGTCCGCTCTGATTCACACTCTCAGCCCCAGAACTCAAACATCACTTTGTTCCAAGGGACCGGAACAAAGTACCACGACTTTTACTATATTTTTATTGCGATACCACATGGCCGTGTGTTGTTTTTTGTTTGTTTTTGTTTTAGCCATTTTCTTCTTTCGCTCGTCTCTGTGGGATTTCAGAAACAGCTGGCTGTGTTTCTGTCGTGACTTCCTGCTAAGTCCTGAAAAAATGAGGGTCCACTTTATTTCTGTCACTGCACAGAGTGGAGAAAGTGGAAAATAACCAGTGGAGTTGAGTCAGGACTCAAAATGTGACTGCATGATGTGGCTGTGAGTTGTACTCTATGTATATATGTGCTTTGATGCATGTAAGAGTGTGTGTGCTGTATGTATGTTTCCTACACGCACATGTGATATACACACTGTGATATACTCACACACTTATGTGAACAAAGCAAATCCTATACTGATTTGGTACCAAGTACGCTACTATAAAGGGGGTTTGTTTGTAACTTATTTGGAATAAAAAATACAGTGGCCGTCTTGATACTTCTGTTTTTCTTTCCCTTGTACATTCTGTTCATAAATGTAGAAATTAATTCATCATTTGTAATAATTTGTTATTACATGTAATCATTGTGATGTTAGTTTCATCATGATTTAGACTGCATGATGTGGCTGTGAGTTGTACTCTATGTATATATGTGCTTTGATGCATGTAAGAGTGTGTGTGCTGTATGTATGTTTCCTACACGCACATGTGATATACACACTGTGATATACTCACACACTTATGTGAACAAAGCAAATCCTATACTGATTTGGTACCAAGTACGCTACTATAAAGGGGGTTTGTTTGTAACTTATTTGGAATAAAAAATACAGTGGCCGTCTTGATACTTCTGTTTTTCTTTCCCTTGTACATTCTGTTCATAAATGTAGAAATTAATTCATCATTTGTAATAATTTGTTATTACATGTAATCATTGTGATGTTAGTTTCATCATGATTTAGAAAAAAAAAAAAGTGCAAAACAATGAGTGTTAACCATGAGCTGGAGAAAAAAATACAAATGACGTATTCATGCTCATTATTGGTGTTTTGGTTTCTTTTTGTCATGGATTATTATGTTTCATTGAGTCATTCTGCTGGTGTCTGACTTACAAAAATTAATACTGATTAAAATGATTTTACAGACTTCAAATCAGTGTTTTTGTAACTTTTGTAGTAGTTCTGGCCTGCAGTGTAACAATACAGCCACCAGGTGGCAATTACGATGGTACAGTAAAATATCTCTCTGTTACACACACACACACACACACACACAGAGGAGGTGTGGTTCTTTTTTTAATAAGTCAGGAAGAGCGCATGTTGGCCAAGCAGCCTACCAGACAGTGTGACAGTCTGCCATCTCAGTTGTTTCATGTGCTAAAGTGTGCAGTGTAATTGGCTCCTCTTCATCACAATGGACTGTGCTTTTGATAAACTGGATGCAGCTGGTTTCCTGGAAATCTGGCAACACTTTGATGCAGATGGTGAGGACAGTTGACATGACATTGTTATTTTTTTTGTCAGTAAATATATTTATAACCGTATCGAGAGTCTTGGTAAAAGGAAGCCATTTAAGTTCACATGTTAAACATTCATCTCATTGAAAGCAACTGTTAACACTAGTGTTTGTAAGTAAATGTGAAACCCCCTGTGTGCACAAACAGTAATAAGTGAACAATTTCTGCACTGAGTGGAATTCTGGGCTAAAACCAGACTTTGTAAATCTCACTTCACAGATAATGGCTACATTGAGGGCAAAGAGCTTGATGAATTTTTCCGTCACATGATAAAGAAACTGGGTCCCCAGGTAAGTCAACCTGTTCTACTTGCATGCATTCATGAATAACTAACAGTTCAGTGCAGAGCAGATGTGCAGGTTTCAGCTGCGTGGGTGCAGAACAGGCAGTTATCAGGATGGGTGGGGTGCTTGCATGGATGTTGGATACAGCGTGATTAAGGAGCACCTCTCACTGATCATGCTACTTGTAGAATGTGCCAGTGTGTGTCCCTGGCCTCCTGTGGATACTAATGAGATGCTAAAACAAGCAGATCACTAACTATCCAACTATAAGTCCTGCTCATGTTTGCTTTCAAGCATTAATGCCCCCAGGACAAGCACAGTTTCATGTACTTTCTGCTTTGTGACAAGAACTACTTACTACACTGTGCTTGATTTTTTTTTACATTTTTAAGTCCATGTGATAAATACCCTTTAATATGCTAATGAAACCTGTGGAATAAATGAGTCTATTTTGTACTGTCAGCAGTGTAAGAACTTTTGCTTAGCAACAGGGGACAGTAGCCAAACACGAGCATCTGATAGACGGGTGATGCTGCAGATAAAGGCTCGTTTTTCTGGTTAGAGCAAAGGTCTGGCACCTCGCAGTCGCCACACCGTGCCTGCTCTGTGACATGAATCAATGGTTCAGAAGCCAGCACCACAGATCAACAGGTTTCTATAGTTACAGTACAGCAGAGAGACACAAAGAGCAAGTTTAGCTTTGTTTTTTTTGGTTGTTTTTTTTTTTTTTTTTTTAGATAATATTTAACATCTGACAGTGCTTGCCTTCAGTTGCTTTCGAGTGTCTGGTTGAAGGGAAGGAAAATGTAATCCTGGAGTTATATATGCATGCAGCTCATACTTTTCCTGTTTTTTGTTTGTTTTTTTTTATTTAGAAAGACTTTCCGGGGACATATAGAGTGAGTTACACATATAAGTGCTTTACAGTTAGTTACCTGAGGTTTGGAAAGCCGAGCTTGAGATGAAAAAAGTCATTGGAGTATCCATGGTGATCCATTTCTTAAAATAACTGTGACTCAACCAGTGCAGGATTTTTCATTCCATGTCAACACTTTCTAAGATCTGCAAATATAATTGAGTCTCAATTTGATGGAACCGGAAAATCAAGCATTTTTATAGCATATCAATTTGCACCATTTTATACTGTCTGTCGAATTCCTAATGGTTTGAGGTCATCTTCGCAGGAGCAAATGACCGAAGAGAGAGTTCAGAGACTGAAGCAGAGGTTTATGTCTGCTTATGACGTCACTGCGGATGGGAAACTCCAGATTCAGGAGGTACAACTTCATTATTTTGTTTAAACCCTGCACCTTTCTCACTTCACCATTGCTTCTTTTTCATCAAAGGCAGAGTATTGTCCCTGTTTTTGCCACAATATACTCCCAACGAAAGCCTGATCTTCCTCCTCTCTGGCGTTTCTCCACTTACCCCTCCCTCTCTTTCTGCTGCTTTGTCTCCATTTTTTTTCATTATTATTCTCATGTATCCATGGCAATTATGATGCAACTTGTGCCCTGTTCAAACGAAATGGAAACTAATTTCCGGGATTTCTGTGGATCAAAATTAATCATCCAGTAATAGAGTGCTGCACTCAAATCACAATCACAGAATGCTATATATCCTGTATATATGTAACAATCGGGAAAAAAATCTAATGTGAGTAGAAAAGGAAGAATATAGGAAAGAAACTCATGATTCATTTGAACTCTTAAATATCAAAGTTGCTTGTAATTAGTCATGGTTGATTTCCAATTGGCAATCCGTTGAATTAACTGACGTATTAAGAGGCTGCAGCTGTTTCCAAGACGTTTAAAGCCACATATTGATGACATTGTTTCCTCAGTCTCCACTCTGTGTACTTGATGCAGTTCTTGGCACAGCAGCCGTGTGAGGAAAATACCATTACCCATCTGTTGTGCCAACGCCTTAATGCAATTGCACCCACAGACAGAGTTCCACTCATAAAGCTGAAACAAACAACAAAGAAACAAAGAAATCAATACATACAGTATGTGGCCTTCAGAAGACAGTGAATTACTGTCTGATTCGGGAGCAGTGTGGTCAAACTTCTTTAATTTAGTAGCTTGTTTTGAAGCGATTACCAGTGCACTCACCTTCCTAATTTAAAATCTGCATACTGTGGACCTTTTTTTGTATGTGTGTGTCATTCAATGTATACTGATACTTTGGCGATGACTTTGACATTGTGTTGTGCTTTGGATTGGTCATATCTGGTCAATACATGATTTTTTTTTTTTTTTACTGAGGTCAGTATCAGGTAACCATCCGGCAAATCTGATCACATCCCTGCAGCTGTGCTTAATATGTCTCTAGTTGAATTTGAGGGCATTTGCAATGCTGCTTCCCCGTCAATATACAGTATACTGTTGCCTCCGACGCATGCTTGCATGCACTTACACAATAATGCAGAATACTACTGTATATTTAATCTTGTCTACACAATTTCTTTTCTACACGCACATTGTTACATCTCAAGATTTATTATTTACCTCCAACTGTTGTCAATGTACATTATAAATAAACTTACCAAAAGGGTCTCTGTGTTTTAGCCTTAAATACTTGCAAACTGGAAACTGGAAAGTGTTTTACCCGTGAGTCTTGGACATACAGAGGTCATCACCTTGGAAACCTGAAATTCACTGATCTGTGCTTCTTTCTGAATCTCTCTGGCTCTTCCTGAGATGGTATCATCGTTGGTGCATTGCGCCTGTTCTTCACTTTTGTGATTGATACAGCTGCAGTATCGACTTGAATTTTAATGAAATGGTTATGTGGGCCAGTTTAATCTACTAATGGATGGCTAATACTGTTAAATTTGTCCATTAAACGAGAGACGAGATGGGGGAAAAAAAAACATATGGAGAGAAGCCAAACGGAACTGCAGCAGGATATAAAACTCTAATGTACAGTATCTGCACAGTTTCAGAAGGTTTTGAAATAGTTTAACTGAGGCTTCTGCTGCCCCTTTAATCTCATAAGGACTGTGTATCCTGACTGTCTGTAATTTCACTGGACACACTGGACTGTAGTAAAACGTAATATAAACCAAACCCCAATCAGATCAACAGTGCAAGACCAGAACGAAAAGTGAGTGATCTGTTTGAATAAAAGCAGAAAAACAGAACATCATTATCTAATCATTGCTCTCCGCTCTGCCTTCTGACATGTTTTACAGTTGGCCAATATGATCCTTCCTGAAGACGAGAACTTCCTCTTAATCTTCCATAGAGAAGCTCCTCTGGACAACAGTGTGGACTTCATGAAGGTGACTGTGGCGCTGCACGTGTGGCGACAAGTGGTGGCGCTAATATTTTATCGTCTCTGTGTTGATTACAAGTTTAAAACCCCAAGTTTATTAAGTTTTTAATGGGTGTGAAAACCTCTGAACCCTGAACAGAACTGACGACTAAACCCAACATTATTTTACTATTAGATGAAAGCAGACCCATCTATCAAACGAGCAAGAATTTATCAATTACACTTTGTCAGTGAAGCATTAAAACCACAAGAAAAAACAAGAATAGAGCTATTTTTATGGCTCAGTGGCCTAAGACAATTGAAACAACACTGTGTTTTGTCCGCGATGTGGGACCAGAGCCCTAAGGCTGGGAAATATTTTACACATTAATTCATGAGACTGTCACAAAAGTTTTAACCAACAACAGATAAAGGTAATGTCATCGATCATCTCACTGCAGTGAGTTATGTTCTGCTGGAAATTCCCTGATCCTGGTTCATGTATGTAGATGCCATTTGATACGAACCAGACGATGCAAGCAGTCGCATCACAGAAACTGCTCAGGAACATGACAATGAGCTTAAAGGGGTCAACCTCAGAATTCCACAGAACCAAATCCATGGGTCCTGTGGGTTAGGAGGTGGGGTCCACGTGGATTGGATGAAACTGCAGTAAGCACTGACTGGTTTAACCCTCTCCTGCCCCCTGTAGATCTGGAGGAAGTATGATGTGGACTGCAGCGGTTACATATCAGCTCAGGAGCTCAAGGTAAGACTCAACAGAACCAATCACACTTATCTGTGTTGCCCAGGGAATTACCTTCAGTGGGTGGAATGAGCAAAGACTCGCCGACACCTTCAGCCAACATTTTCTGTTCTGTTTCACACTTGGTATGTTGTCAGCTTACGAAGAGAGTCTTGGTCGATAATAGAGAAGCCAAAAGGGATCAATCATTCGAGGCGTTCCGCTGTCAAATTTTTTTCTGTTCCAGCTCCTCCTCACTAACACCATGTGCACTTGCCCACACATGTCCTTGTTTACTGAAGTTGTTAGAAAATTGTCTGTTAAAAACAATGTCATCATCATCACTCTTCTTTTATCATGATGTGATCCATCTTTAGGCCTTCCTGAAAGACCTGTTCCAGCAGCACCATAAAGAAGTGTCATCCGACAAGCTGGAGGAGTACACAGACGCAATGGTAGTAATAGCATTAATTAACTCTCCGTGCAGTCTGTAGCATCTACTGTTTACAGTGGTCAAACACAGCCAGCCCGAGGGGCATACTGCGAGCCAGATTAATAGATCAGTGACGTTTGTTTAGTTTTCAGTGTAACAGAGGTGGCTGTCCTTTAACCTGATTAGATCAACATGGTTACTCACGCTGGACAAATGACCTACCGTAGTCCTAGAGGGGGGAATGAAGGGCACTGTGATTTCCGCCATCGTGGAATTGGCCATTTAAAACAGACTGACCGGAATTAACCAGAATTGACCAGAATTTGACCGTAACTCTGTTTTTCGTGAGACAGAGAAACATTAATCGGCCGCCCCAAAGAAACCTGTCACTACAAGATACAGAGCCGAACAAGTTTCCGAACAACTTCTATGCGTCAGGTGATAAACTGTTTTGCTAATTCTGTCAATGCACCGTCAGTTGGAAATGTAAAGATACATGTGAAAAAGGGGAACAAGCTAACACTCGCCAGGCCATCAGGCCCCCTCACACGACAAATGTGGCTGTGTGGCCGTGTGCGCTGAAGCCGACAGCCCCTCAGAAAAACTTCTCAAGCTACATCCCTTAGTGAAGCACTGCAAACGGGGATAAGCATGACCTAAAAGTGTCAGCAACCTTTGTCAAATTATGTGTTTCGCAGTTGTGATGGATGATGGGAAGGTGTGTTTGTGTGTGTGGTCTGTAAAAACAAATATAGCAGCTATTAGCGTTATCACTAAATTCACACAAACAATTGCTACCACAAGTCACCAAATGCAGAGCAAAACATGCTAACTAGCACAGATAAAGCTAATAGATATGAACGGAAATTATACCCATACAAAAAAATAAAAGCAATCATTTTACCGGGCAACTTAAAAGTGCATTAACCAACACTTCGGCCAGAAACATCATCACAATTTAACTGTAAATATGTGGGTTATATTTAGCTAGTATGGTAACCTTTAGCATCCTAGCCGCCAACACGCTAATGATTAACTTTAGCATGCTACTCGCTAATTTACAGTCACCATTTTGTGATAACAAAATAAACCCGATCACTGTCAGTGTGTCTTCTTATCAACTTCCTCTCATAAAAACAGTTCAGCACACGACACAGACACCTCACTCTTTGCTAGCGCACTGAATAGAAAACCTCCTCAGTAACAGAAACTAAACGAGGTGTGACTGCAGTCGGGTTGTGGGAGCTGGGCTGTAATTTAATAACTCACCTCCCAGAAGCGAGCGGCTGCTTAGCGCCCCACGGCCACTAGGGGCCCCTAAAGCCGACAGCTCTGAGTCTGACGTGAGAACTCACGTACGCTACATGCCCGGGGGGCGGGGCCTCCTTGTCGTCAGAGAGTGAGCGGTTTTCGTTATGCTACAGTGATGTCAACGTGTGTGTGTGTTAGACTGCATCGTCACTTGCACAAGGCTAAATTTGAACTATTTTGATGTTTTAAAGCAACAAAAAAACAATTTTTAGCCAGAAATTTCAGGACTTTTCCAGAATAACATGTTTTGTTTTTTTTTCGTTTTTTTTTTTCCAAATTTGCAGACCAGTTTGTTGTTTTGTCGCATGACTAGCAGGGTTGTTTGCGTATTGTCGGTTTGACCACAGTGTTGGTTGAAATAGTCATAGTGACAATCAATAAGATAGATCATTAAGGTCGTTACATGCGTCAGATTAGAGGAAATTCATTAAAAATTATGATCATTTATACTGTTTATGTTTTCCAGTCTTAATAACGTCATGTCACAATTGTGAAAGTATTTTCTGTACAAATAAATACTTCCAACCCTAACAAAAAAACACTCTCTATAACATTCATGAGGATTCACCCATTTACTAAAAATAAAATGATTAGATATCTATAATTTCAAAATACATTTGTAGTTCAAATTTCAATAGAATTGTAAATTCTGTATGAGCTGCTCCATACTGTGAGGTATAAACTGTGTCAGTATCAAACAGAGTTAATGCAATTTTAAAAGTTTCAAAACTATACATTTAGACTAAACCAATGTGGAAGTAAACACGACAGGTGCAGTTATTCACCCTTAGTGTGATGTGTTTGATTAGCATTAAAAGAACTGCAGCCCATCATGTTGATGGATGAAATATTTAGGGGTTATCATGTGTTTGGTATCTTGTTCTGTGGTTTTTACTGACCACTGTGAAGCAGGGCCCCCAGAGCTCATCTTGCTTATGGCCCTCAGATGTCCAGGGCCGGCCCTGCTCACTGTGCAACAGCTGTTCACCAAATTTATAATATCTTTTATTATTATATTATTATTTATTATTTTTCCTCAAAGCTTACACACTGACCGTATCTCCCCTTGTTACGCTCTTTAGTTTTAAACATTTCATTTCGGAAAGGCTTGGTTGAAAGTGAGATCATGATGAGCTCCGAGAGTCACCAGTGGTGCGAGGAAATAACCTGCAAGAGGTCAGAGTGCTATTCTCAGTGAATCATCTTTGTCTTGCAGATGAAAATCTTTGACAAAAACAAGGATGGGTGTTTGGATTTGAACGACTTGGCCAGGTATGACGCTGCAAGTTGCCTTCGTCTGATCTTACTATATCAATTCCTGGTGAAGTTACCAGAAGGTTTTTGTCAGAAATGTACTTGAAGGTACATTCGACACTGCCTTTATCTAACTCTATACTGTACCTAAAACATGTATTCCTTCTGCCATTAGAATATTGGCTTTAGAAGAGAATTTCCTGCTGCAGTTCCACATGGATGTAAGTGTTTCATTTGTCTTGTTTATTTATTACATTTTAGAAGTTCTCATGAAATTTTGATCTAATTTGTCAACTCCCATGCTCAGTTTTTAACAACTCCTCACTTTTCCTCCCAAGGCCAGCAGCAAAGAGGAAAGAAAGAGAGACTTTGAGAAGATTTTTGCCCATTATGATGTTGTAAGTACTTTAAACCAGATGGGACGAGGATGACTGTAATTTCTTAATTAACTGTTGTGTCCAGCAGAAAAATGAGGGAGACACATTTTCTAGGTTGGTTAAAGGAACAACCTCTGAGCTATAATAGTCCCCTTTCTGGAGACTGTTATAATTTTGCCACACTTTGTTTTAAGACAGCAGATTTCACTGGTTTCATGTGTTGTGTCTTCATCAGATTGGCACAAGTGGCTTCAAAATCCTTTATTAAAATTTGTTCTTATGCAGCACACAGGGAGTTCTGCTTCGTACCATTTTCCATGCTCAAGTAGTAACACTCCCAGATTTACATAACATTTTGCATGGCAGCAGTGAGTCCAATCAGCCCACTCACCACTGTAATGAGATAAAGCACCCATCACGTTGTCAAGTTACTCTGCGGGATGATGAGTTAACTCTGTCGGTGTCGTTCACAGCGCAGCTCCAGATGGGAGTCATGAGCCTCTCTTTCTCCTCTGCAACTCATAAATCATATTTAGGTCTGACATTGTGAAGCGGAGTAAGAGTTAATGGACAGAGACACTTTGGGAGACGTCTCCTGTGGCCACAGATGGACATTAGTCGACTCCCATCTCTCCAGTTATTAGTTCGGATGTAAAGACAATTCTCATGCAGTCTTTATAAAGTACTTTACATATTATTTTGATTGTTGGAGCCATCAAAATGACCTCATCTGGAGTTTTGAGCAACTGCAGTGAGGCAGAGACAGAAGCATCTTATGTCTCCTTTGTTCTGCCATGTAGTCCTGCCTGCCTCTGTTTCAGAGGCACTTATTTGAAATAAATCTTCATGTGAGCAGCAGTATGCATGCACTCACTGCAGGCTGCTTACTGCAGGTACCGTAAGTGCAGACGATGTGCTGCTGCCCCACCAATGAACCTGAGCTGTACGCCCAGGAGAGGAAGACTTATGACTGATTTACATGGGTGGGATGTAAATTGCATTAAATAATCCCCACTTTCTCCTCTTGCTCTCCTTCTTCTTCTTCTTCTTCTTCTGTTCTTACTGTCCAGACTAAGACGGGCGCGCTGGAGGGTCCCGAGGTGGACGGCTTTGTCAAAGACATGATGGGGCTGGTCAGGGTAAGACACGATGCTGCTGCTCTAATAATGCTTCCGGACGTTCAGACATTAGAGTGCTGCTTATCAAATATGCAAAGCTTTTGCAATGTTCAAATCTCAGTGAGTCATTTCCTTCTCCATTTCCTGCACTATAACTGTGGTTTGGTATCAACACTTTTGTGTTTCTTGAAATGATTAACAATAGAAAATACATAGAACTGACACCATACCTGTGTTTAATTCAATAGATAAGTCAAAGGAAAAATATACTGATGAAATGATTATATTGTTAATATATTGTTTTGTTTTTTTTTTTAATGAAAAATTAACAATTTCATGCTAACTGGAAATTAACAGTAACTCCCTTAAACTGATTAACGTGACTTAAACAGCTTAATAGAAGCCTGAAAAACATTTGTGCTGCCTACATAACGCCTTTCCTCTCCAGCCCAACATGACGGGTTCTGAGCTGGACAAGCTGCGAGACATTCTGTTGCGGCACTGTGACGTCAACAAGGACGGGAAGATCCAGATAAACGAGCTGGCTCTGTGTCTGGGAGTCAAACCTAAGCCTTAATTAAACTGTAAGACCTAAAACACCCAGTGTGTATTTGTTGTAACGTCGGTAATGGCATAATGCTGTTTAGACTTAGTGTTTTCTCTATTTGACGGGCTACTTGGAAATATTCCAAAAGAAATATTTTAATTCTGGATGTAAAAAAAAATCTTAACTGTACATCTTTGATTTGGAATAGCACGTGTTTCTTGTGCATGTTGTACAAGCATGGCAATTCAGCGTTTTATTGGCTGTGCAATTTGTGAATGTCTGTGAATGAACTGGTGTAGATATTGAAAACATTACATGTTTTTGCATTTCTCTTGTTGTTAGATGTTGTTGTATGTTGACATATGCATGTGTCTCTCTGTTGTAGAATAAAATGAAATAAAATGATGAGAATATTTCTTCTCTCTTTATAACGTGTGTATTTTTCACAGCTTTCTTAATACAGACAAATGAAACTCTTTGACTTGCATTAATTAGATTAATTTATTATTTTCACTGACTGAATGAGTTAAGCAAACCTTTGATGTCATAGGCACATAATGGCCATTGGAGAGGCATCACATAAAACCTTCTGGTAGTCCGGGCAGTGGTCCCGGTTATCCGACCCTTTACTCCACCGAATTTTAATAACAAAATTAATATTTGAAGGAATATTTTATCAAAGTGCTCGTTTTCACCTGAATCTGACAAGAAAAAAACAAAAGTTCATTTTCAAATGAAAACACTGTGGGAAAATTAAATCAATCCTAACAATAAATGAAGCGGTACTTTTAATTTATGCTGAGCAGAGGCTTTGGCCAGCTGCCTCCAGTTGACAGTGAACGGCTCTGAACCTGGACCAGCACCACTGAACGACAATAACACACACTCACACAGCAAGCCCTGGCAGAGGCCCTTGGGACGTCACACCACTAGTTTGGTACGGTGACTTTTGGTTCTCCTTGATCTCCCTTTTGGGGTGGATGTGCTTGCTTGTGCACTCTGGGCTAAAAGGCTTTGCTACACCTTCCCATCCATTATCTCATCCCTTTCCTGTTGGGCAGAGTGAAAATGGAGCATTTGTAGGTCACCCTTTTGGCCCTGGATTATCATTTTGTGCTCTGGTATGTGGAGTTGTCCCACATGTTGGCCACCCAGTTCTGGGGAGTTCTGTCTTAGCAAGATAGGGTGACGGTCTCCCTGCCCACTCTGGACCAGTTCCTACCACTTCAGCTTACAAGAGGAACAGGCTGAGCTGTGCTGGTTTGTCTGTTTTTCACACCAACTTATAGAGGCCAGGGCAGGACCCTGTGCTGGTGTGAGGAAAGGAGCATGGACTGTTTGTCATGTAAAAATCTGCCTGCCATGTCTGTTCGACAGGGGCTCGACAAATGCTACCATCTAGGTGTGTGACCCTCTGTGTCGCACTTCCACTGTGTGCGCAATGTGCATCTGTTGATGTGTTAGCATGCTATGTTTACTCCGAAGCCCCCATCGTACGCACAGACCATCTGTGTGTCTGCAATGGTGATAATTTAGCCCTGTTCGCTTGGGTGTTCGTTGGGACATACGTGCAACTGCATCATGGTTGATGCCATGTTTGTTCTTGTTATACTGTATATTGTATGTTTCCACCTCTCGAACATGTCTTCCTCCTTCTCAGGGTCTATGATCATGGGAACAACACAGGACTGGTGAAGGTGTGCACGTCATGTGGCACGTGTCAGCTGGGTCTGCACCTAATGCTCTCTCTGGGCATTACAGATGATTCTTGACAGTTTTTAATTATGGAATCATGATTTGAGAAGAATAGTACCCAGAGTCCAGCAGAGGGCTCCACTTATGCTTATAGAACAAGGGTTACAATATGTAACCCTTGAATTTAATCTTTTCCAGTAACAGGTCGCTGTGCCCCCTCTCAGATGCAGCAGGCCAACAGAGCTGACAGGCCTTGTTTGTTGGCTATAAGAGAAGAGAATGAACCCAAACAGAGTTAAGTAGATGGAAAACCTTCTGGCCACTAAAAGGGAGTTAATGGTGCAGACCTAAAAGCTTTATTTTGCCTCAGACCTCCTGATTGCCATTTCAGTTCCCACAAAGCTGTAGAGCGCGGTTTGATATTGCCTCTTTCTTTGTATGTTTGCTCATTAAACAGAGCCAAAACATTAGAGACGCACTGATGATCTTTATATACAGTAAAGAGCTATGTTTGCCTGTGTGTGCTCTGGTGTAGCGAGGGGATTAGGATTGTGTGTTTGTGTGATCAGAGCAGCTGCAATGCAGCTGCAACAAAGCAAACAGTTTCCCATTCATGCTGCAAGCTCTCCCTGCCTTATCACAGGCCTTATTTACTCTCATGTTAAACAGCCACAGGGAGCTTCAAGTAAAATGCTGTATGGATTCTGAAAGCACTCAAATTAACGCTGAATCGCCCAATCATACATACACAAAAACAAAACAACACTTATCTATATCTAAGTGAAAAAGTGACAGCAGGGCAAGCAAAATGCATTTGATAGTCTTCTTTATGGGGAAATTCAGCTCAAATTTTAAATTGCCATTTGGTGTGTTTACATTCATTTCTTTGTGTCCTTTTTGTAAGGATTTCCTGTTTGTCAGCTACAGAGTAAGCCGTTTTGTTCTTCCTGTTTTTGAGTCTTGTTGTTAAAGATAATAGTGATACTTTTCTAAAACAACAGCCAATTACAATTTGTCCAGTAGATAACAGCTTCAGGAGATGTACATCTTAAAGTATCATCCTCTGCGTGTTTGTACAATAATAGCACTCAGCTGATTGCCTTCTATGTAATTTACTGACAATTCTGATACATGGCGAGTTATTTGAGGTCCTTTCACCTGCACACTGGTCTGCTTTTAAACCCACCTCCAACCCTTTTTATGCTGTATCTGCCTTAATCACTCTCTTGTCTGTTGTCACTCATATTTGTCATTTGATGGGGGGAGAGAGAGAGAGAGAGAGAGAGAGCGAGAGAGAGAGAGAGAGAGACCCTCCCTCCCTCCCTTCCAAACTGATCATCATAACATTGTTTAATACTGCTCTCTAGTGGTCATTGTCAGTTAGTGCTCCAGTGCTTGAAATTCATAACGTAGTAAATATGAAATGATGAAAGTAAATGTCCACTTTTTTGTTCCCATTTTCTCTACTACTGTAAAAAGAAAAAAAAAAATATTGAAGCCTTCATTTGCAATGGCTGCTCAAAAGGCATTAGTTGTGGTCTTGGTTCCATTTGTAGTTGTAGCTGTTGTATTTCATCCTCCCAGAAGTATTACATCACATAATGATTTCCCCTTTCCATTAAAACAATCTGCTCTGTCAACCTGAATAGTCGGTACAGACAGTAATTTGTGGTGAATTATACAGAATAGATAGAGAAATGATCATGTTGGCTAAATCAGGAAAATATAAATAAACTTTAACTGTATCTAATAGTACCAGTTTCCTTGTCATCCTAAAGCAGATATGTCTAATAGACCTACTACATGCAACCTGTTTTTATTGAGCGTAGCCTTTACTTTATATCAACAGATTGCTGTGTGATGTGCATGTCTGTGCTAAGTTAAATCAAAGGGCTGTTAGATTTATAAAGGCCATGACACCAGAGACATCTGACGAACCACCACAACCTCATTCCTTTCTCTTCGTCTTCATTTCTTCTCAGACTCCACAGCATTCTCTCTAAGTAAACAACAAATAAGAAAGGTGCTGTAAATTGTAACCCTTAAAAGTCTCCCATTGCCCTTCTTTAAGGTTGCGTTTCTGTCCCTCTCCTAGGTGAAACCTAACATTCCCAACGTTAACATTCCTAACTAATGTTCCCAAAATGCCAGTGATAAATGTGGTTCACTGGACCTATAAGCTGAATTGTAAACATAATTCACAATGTATGGATCTGCCAGGTCAGTGGTTGCTATGGTGTTAGCTCAGCACGTCAGCATAAGGTCATCCAGAGAAAAAAAATATATGTTTTGGCGGGAAAAGTCACTGAAATTTGGCTTTTTTCACCTGGAAACAGATATGAAGGCGAGATAGAAAAGTGGAGCCTGGGACAGTCCTTTTTATCTAAAAAAAAATCCTTTTTTTATGCCGCTAAAATTTGTTTTTATATATTTGTCTTCATAAATTGCATGCATTTCAAACTTCTTTAGGTGAATCATCCCTTTATTGGACTTGCTACACTGATAGAAATCTGGACATTTCGTGAGGTTACGGAGATGTATACACTTACTGCATGACTCAAATATTTTGTAGCAGAAAACAAAAAATGAAATGAATGACATCTGATGTTTTTGATGGACACGAAGCCAAATTGTGCGGGAAGATTTTACACATGAAGAAAACAGCAATAACTACACATGCACAATAATACACAATAATAAACTGCAACTGCGTCACAGAAACTCTTCAAGACTTACAAAACAGCGTCAAAGGGACCTGCGTTTTAAATGGTGCTGGGTACATAATGCAAAACGTGTGACGCAAGTCTCCTAACTTGTCAACATCACTTTCTATGTAAATGGAAAGTGTCATGTGGTTGACAAACACCATAAATGTAGTCTACATCCATCTCCCCAAAAGAAGCACTCAATGACCCAACAAACTGGACGATAAAACATTATGTGTGGGTGCTGAACTTTGGAATTTGCTGTATCAGCTGGATAAGTAAAGTAAAGTAAGGACCAATAATTGTTAACAACATTTTTATGTGTGACATTTGCAGCAGAGTCATCTTATATGTAGATAAATCAAGACTAAATTCAGTCAAAGTTGTCAATGTCTAAGTCTTATTTTCCTGACGGGATGAAACCTTTCCTGTCAGACATCTCTGTGTTTGTTCTGTTTTCCGTGTCCTTTGTCCAACACTGAAAATAATAATCTCTAAAACTGTGGCAGTGCATTTGAATATTTTTGGCCGGTTTTAGTATGAGAACCTCTCGTGTGGCGACCATCTGTTCTACAGCCATGGAGAAGTTAAAACAAACATCACTGAAGGAACCTGAGAGCAAACTGTGACAAACCCTCTACGGAGCGTCCTGTCAGAGAAGCTACAACAGCTAACTAAAAATGGGATTTTATCATTCATCTGAAGCAAATAACCAGAAGAAGGGCCTGTGTAGAAACCAGTCTCCACCGAGCCGTCCTGGATCGGGCTGGTGCACTCGGTGTTTGGAGCCGACAGAACGCAGGACTGTTTCAGGACAAGTAGATGAAAGGTGTTTCTGCATTTTGTTCATGATCACTCAGATGCAAGTTTGAAAAAGGCACAGAATTGGACAGCACTTAAGCCACGTTGTATAAGGTCCCAAGGTAGCACGCAGAGTCAATTAATCGCACTTTTAACCTGTTTTTTGTTTTTGTTTTGATCGTTAACATTCTGGCTTGGTGGACTTCATTAGAGGTGCTTTGAAAACAAAACGCTGGCCTTCTGTTGTTTGCACAGATGCTGTAGCGTGACATAAGGTTGGGGTGCATTTCACGTCCCATTTGAAGTCACCAGTTAGTATCTAAACTTAACCACTTTGTTTCTTTGTGCCTAAACTTACCCAAAGTAGAGTGGAGTTGTGTTTTAGGAGGGCCGAGACGCCATCTTTCCTATATATTAAGTCTTACAGTTTAACAGGCTGATATATACTGTATATCCTATATGTTGTAACATGTATAGGATGGATTTTTACTTAGGCTACATCCTAAAAACGTGTAATTCAAACTGCACACATCCCATATATATTGAGGCAGATAATGTTTTCATTTTGAGAGTTTCAAATATTCAATAGAGTGTCTACAGATGATCATAACCCTAACACATCAATAAACTGCTAGTAAATGCTTATCTCTACATTTACTAAGGGTTTTTTAATGTGCCAACTAAAAACAAATCATAATTAACTTCAGCTATTAACATAATCAAGCAAAACAAACTAAAATGTCGAATCCACACCTCTGACAGGCTCTACGATGCACTACCATGACGCCGTTACTCGTAAGTCCCCTGGATTCATGCTGAAAGGCACGCTGAGATGTTTTTAATGGATGCTATTCCATTAATGAAGCTCCATACTGCGTCCATCCACTGCCACCCACTTTAAGACACATGTGCCCTTGCCCTGGTGTCTCAGCTCATGTATGGAGGCGTACAGCAAATAAACCCTGAGTGAGAGATTGGTAGCAGCCTCCCAAGCTCTCAAACCCACTCGCCCTCCTGGCTGGCACTCTGCTGAGCAGATTCAAAAAGGATGAGCACTTGATTTCACATGCAAATCAGTGAAATATAAACTCAAAACATGTGTGTGAAAAATTTGAAAGTGCTAGTTGGAGAGAAAGACCTGTTAGACAGTGAATGGGAGGGTTATTTTCGACCCCTGGTATACCACACACACACCTAGATTCCTTAGAGAAAAAAACATCATGTTGACCAGCAAGCATTTTTTTCAAGTCGTGTTAACTCTCCCTGAACCGAGCCAGAGCCCGACATGAACTCAGTCAAGTATAAACACTCCCTGCAGAAGCAGCTGCAATGCTTCAGCTCACCGGTTGCAGAGCCATTAAGCTGACGTTTCCATTTCGTGCCTAACACAGGTGGATCAACAGCGATTTGAATTCCTTTAAGCTAAAAACTGCTGAACGTGTGCCGTGGAGCTGATCTGGTTTGGCTGTTTGTCTTGGTTTCCAGAACAACACAATCCGATCCCTGCGCCTCAACCCCCTCATTTATCCGACACCAGATTCTACAGTGTGCACAGTGCAGAGGATGAAGGATGCCATAAAAAAGTTTTCTTTCGGTTCATTCGAACGATGAAGACTGGAACAAACAGTTTATGGCAGTGCTGATTAGTCTTTCTGCTTTTAGTTTTCCTGTGATAAATGTTCATGAAGTGACACAAATAGACTAAAGAATTTATTTTTATTAGATAAAACAGGTGTTGACAAAATGTGTCCTTGGGCAGATGCTTTGGATTTGAAAAAAAATAGCAAAAAACTGCCACATTGCAACACTTGACATATCACAACATTGCGATAAAATGTTTGGTGACTTAAGTATTGTGCCAATATGGTGTCGTGGGGTCTATGGGGACTCCAACTCTTCTCATATAATGTGTCCATCTCTTCCTGAACACTAACACTGAAAACGGGATACATACATTCATACTACAAAGCAACAAAGCTGAATAATGACCAGAAGCTGGGGCTGGAATGTGTATGTTATGTATATATTGTTATATATGTGAATGTATAGTGCCTGAGATCTTGGATAAATTGTGACATGGCACAACTGCTGTTTTTATAAACTTCTCAGCTTTGTGATTTATATATATATATACAGTTTATCATGATATGGTCTTAGAAAAATAGATTTTATTTTAAGGCCATCCTGCCCAGGCCTATCATAAACCACACACACCGTCAATAGCTGCCCGTAAAGCACGCTACTGTGTGATGTTTTCTGTTTTCACACCGCAAACCAAAAAAAAAAAAAGATGAAAACGGACAAAGGGAGAATGAATCTCCCACCTACAGCGGCACTCACACTGTTGACCACCTGTCCATCTTTGTAAACTCTGAGCTCATCGTGGTGGCGGCTCGACTGTGTGGCCTGACCGCTCAGGAAAAAGCTCGATGCCCTACAGCAGAGTCCAACACCGACAGCTGGAGGGCCAACACAAAGACTCTTGCTGTGTGATCTGTCTGTTTTGAAGAGGCCGTGTGTTCAAACCTCAGTTTGAAGCAGTATTGAAAACGTGTCCCAACGCTGGAGGATGAAGAGCATCTGAAGGCCGATCTTACCACAGACAAAGAAGACAAACATGGACAGCACACACAGCAAAGAAACCTCTCCTTCCTCCATCCCTCCCCATATGTTCCTCTCCCCTCTTGTAGAGAAGTGTATATTTCACAGATACCGTGAATTTGCGTATGCAGACATCCCACCTCATTCCCGGAACAGGTGGCACTCTGCACATAGTAAATAAGCTTAAATTTTCCAGGATGCATGCAGGATTTTCACGTATTTAATATTTACTGACAGTCAGGTCAGGTATTCTGTGAAAATAATTCAGGTACAGGTACTTTTTGATGGCACTCGGTGATCAGAGCAAACTAGGAAAAGATTAATTACTAGAAAAAGGATCCCCAGCTGTTTTATGCCTCCACAGGGCAAATAAAAAGGACAGTGAAAGTACAGTGGTGGGTCAAGACGAAAGGCTGAATGGCTTTTGTGGTGGTGTGATTGGTAGAAATCTTACTATGTTCAAAGGTGCATGTTTTGTAATAAACTCTGGATTAAAGAGCTCACTTAGTGTGTGGGGGGGTCAAACTGTTGTATAAAAAACACAAGTAAACAAGTAGATAGAAAACATGAAACATTCGTGGTGCTAATTTCATTTAATTACATTAAAATGGCCAAATAAAGATAGTGACGAGAGTTATATGATTCTTGAATAAGTTGGGCAAATGTGGTTAAAAGAGAGTGATGGATGGTATCATTAGGTTAAAATGAATGGGGGCAAAAACAATTAGTAAGTGAGTGGGGTGGATTGTTTTTAGGAACAGGAAGTGTTCTTGTTTTGTAGGTATTTTGTTAGAGGAAAGAGAACTGAGTTGTATAGGTTATAAGCTGCAGATCGGCAGAAAGTTTGACTGAATTTCTAACTGTGACCTCACAATATTTAAGGTTGCAGTGACCTTTGACCGGGGTGTGAAGATACGCTCAGCTCACGAGACGTGACGAGATTTTAACTTTTAAAAAATCTTCAGTGACTTGATCTAAGACTGCAAATGCAAGTTCATGATGAAATATTTTGTCCTAGAGATTACATGACCCACCTTCTATGTTGAAATAATCAAGTTTATAATAATAACAAACTTTATTTATGTAGCACTTTTTAAAACTGTTAAAACTCAATGTGAGTTGATGCTTCAACACTGAAACAACAATCAAACAACAATGGACGTAAAAATATTGACAAAATTCCCGTAAATCAATGTCGAAATTTTAACCAATCTGATGAAAGTATTTTACATCATTTTATCAGCAATCTATCACATTTTGCCAATAAAATTACTTAAAAAAAAAACCCATATTTGTTTTATAAGACATTAAACAATGTTGCAATATCAATGTTGATTTGTTTTGCAAAAGCAAAAGCAAATTCAACAGCGAATCAACCTTCATCATTGATGTTTATGTACCTGTAAATAAAGGTTGAAATGCTGGCTGGAGTGTGTGCATGACCTATGTATGGAGGAGTCACTGAGTCCCTGACTTTATACCTCAGAAAATAGCCTCATAACAGCTGCAATGAAAACGTTGATGTCTCTTGTTATTACCGTGACTGTAGCACTTGACTGTGGAAGTTGAGATGCAAAGGCATTTTTAAGCATTTTCTGGCCCTTCACCATTTTCTTCACAGAGGCAGTAGACTTCAGTTGAGAGCTTTGGTGGTTCTGTAGGTGTCTCTGCATAGTGCTTGTGTTAGCCACGGTGTAGGGCAGTGTTTTCTTACGGTGCTTACACATTGTTCATGTCTTGTCTGTCAGTCTGTCGCCGTTTATTAGTTCCACCAGGTACCCAAAATGCTGCCACACAAACGATTTAAAAGTGGTGCGGGCATCTTCGGTGCTACTGTCATCAGACCCCGACGTCATGCTGCCTGCAGCTGGATAGGCTTCTTCTTCTTCTTCTTTTTTCTTAACTCTTCCTTAGACAATATGCAACAAAGGTGTATTGCTGCCTCCTACAGGTCAGAAATCTAAATTTGGATGGGCCTCTGGTTAGCGAGACAGCTTTTCGTTTAAAAAAGAAAATATTATCTCGTTTTATTATCGCGAGATCTCATTACAACCCTATCTTTGACCTCCAAAATTTAACCAATTCATCCTTGAGATTGTATGTTCATAAGATTTCAGGTCTTCTGACCAAAGGCTTTGATCTGAGGTTGTTTTTTTTTGCACTCATGAGGCCACAGTGACTTTGACATTTGACCAATGACCTCCAAAATTTAATCAGCTCATCTTTGAGTCAGAGTGGACATTAGTGCAAAGTTTGATGGAAATCCCTCACAGCGTTCTTGAGATATCACGTACACGGGACGGACAGACAGCCTGAAAACATAATGCCTCCGGCCATGGCTTTTGCTGGTGTGAAGGCATCAAAAATGAGCAGCAAAATAAGGTGCCAAGTGGGGTTGAGTAGTGAGGTGACCACATCCACCTCAATAACAGGACGAGTATATTATTACACGTCATTGTCATAGCTTGTACAGCTCTAATGGAACGTAAAATTTACAGAGGATGTAATCGCATCAAATCAATCTTAGATCTTTCTTTCAACACCATGGCATGGCTGTTTTTAACCTCCGAGCAAGAAGGGGATCTGATCCTCAGATCCTTTGAAGCGTGGAAAGTTTACTTAATTTATCCAGTTCTTCAAAAAGTCTGTGAAGGAAACAGGAGTTATTGAACATTCAATACAAACCTTTCTACAAATTGGAGATACTTGGTTTTTTGCTAACTCCATCTTGGTGGAGCCACTGAGTGCTCAGAATCAGTTTTATGTTCACTCACGTTCATCCAGACCAACCAGAAGTTGTGACTCGGACTGAACAAACTGAGGCAGGTACAAAGGCAGAATTTGCCTGAAAAAAAGACCAAAGTTGAAGCCGTAAATCAGTAGAAATGCAAACAAACGGGGCAAACAGGACCATCCTGTGACGTTTGACATTCTTCAACTTCCACTGGCAAACAGTTTGAAGAGCACTGAATCAAGACTTTGGCAGAGCTACCCACCCCTCACTCGAATCACAGGTCTTTTTCAAGAGCTGGCTGATGGTGTCTGTAGATGCTACATATGACCAAGAAGTCTTTGAGGTGTAAATGTATATATATATAAAAAATTCCCCACTCGAGTCTTGTGTCTCCTTCAAGCTCGGGTCCTCTACCAGAGCCTGAGGGTCCAAGGATTGCGCTCTTCTGGACAGAGATCTAAGGTGTCCCAGCTTGGGGGTCACAGCCACGATGGCTCCTCTCACCACTGGTACCACTGATGCCTTTACTCCCCACAGACTTTCCAGCTCCTCTTTCAGCCCTTGGTATTTTTTCAAGCTTCTCGTGTTCGTTCTTTGTGATGTTGCTCTCACTTGGGATTGCGACATCTACCACTACTGCCTTCTTGTCCCACTTGTCGACCACCACGATATCCGGTTGGTTAGCCACCACCATCTTATCAGCCTGGATCTGGGTCGATTGACTTGACCTTAGGAGGTTTTTTGATCTTTGAAGTCTTTGACCCACTCTATCTGTCGCTGGTACATCCCGTGCAGGGGCTTGATGTATGTTCCAGTAGCCCATGTCTCATCAGGTTACCCTTGATACTCTATCCAGCTGCTTGATATATATACATCTTATACCTGTTCATCTTGACAGAAGTAGGCCAAACATTATAGGTTGATTTTGTGCACCACAAGTGTCAGATGACCCCAAAACGTCCCTTGTCAAGAAAACACTCAGACCCTAAAGAGACACCCCATCAGATACTCAACTCTGCCATCTCCACACTGCCACATCTGGCTTTTGTCCACCAAGTCCTGACTCTGGTCATCCTCACCCAGTTTTTGTTCCGATAGCAAAAACAGCTTCAAAGATACTTGCTGATACTACAGCTGAAATTAGGAGGGAAATCTTGAGATATAGTCATTTTTTACACAATCACCTGTTGTGAACTTGACCCACTAAGGTCAAACACAATTTGGGATTAAATTCTGACATAATAAACATGCAGTGTCATTTAGAAGCAAATTTATTGGATAGGATGGTTTGACATTTCACCAATGTTAACAAACAGGAATTTGGGGATTTTTCCCCCTGAATTTAAAAAGACAAACATTTAATCAGGAACAGTTTTGCGGGTTACAGCCAACTTAACATACTCTGACAGGGTTCTATAGCTAGCCAACCCCCAAAAGAAAACCTGTGTTGAACTTCATACTACAGTAGTAGGACTGAGAGGTCTGATTTACATTAGGAAAACATACACTTCCGGCTTCTATAATGGCAAGTTCATCTCTAGAATGACAGGCTCAGCGTCAAACTTCTAGGCAAAATTCAGACTTAGAATCCCATAGCTGGTAGCTTTCGCTCCACTGACTCCTCGGCCAGGCTAATACACCAAACGTCGTCCACACTCTTGTAGGAAATATTATTCTATAACAACTCTACATGAAATAGTTTAGGAATTTTTACGCAAGGGAATCTACAGCATAATATTTATTATCCAAATCCATCAGCAGGCCAGTCGATGCCCCATCTTTATTGCGTGGAATTCATAAATAAAGCAAATATGTATACATTTACATGTACTTGTACAATATTTCTGAAGATACAACTCTGGTATTAGAACAACTTTTTGTGAAAAAAATGAGAATTTGCACAGCTTTTCAATACTGCCGCTATATATTTCCCGGACACCATCAGGAGGACGTGACCAAGCAATGCACTAAAATAACGTTATTAGAAACATCACTGATTTTTATCATGTTTATGTTTTCGGGTTGCCCATCCCATTATTCTGACTGCTATATCTCACAAACCTCACGATAGACTTTCTTCAAATTTGGCATAAACTTTCACTTTGACTAAAGAATGAAAAGATTCAATGATGTTCATTATGGGTCAAAGATCACACTCACTGGGACCTCACATCCCTCCCATAGTTGTGAACACAGTATCTCAGGAAGTTCAATTACAGCTGAAAATGTGACAAAATGGGGAAAAATGAAGTGTTTAAATTGAGTTTGTAGCTCAAAGCATGAGAGAGCAGTGAGAAGTTGAAGAATGTTGAAACATTTGAAATTTCTGGGAGAAATTCAATTGCGGCAAAAACGGTGAATATGGAAAAATAGAAGTAATAGTAGTCATACCCCCCCATACTGTGTACTTACACACAGTATAATATAAATGTTAATATAATGTAAGCGTACAAAACACTGTGACTACTGTACGGTACTTTTCTTTTTTTTTTTGTTTTGCTTACATCTCTTACTAGGTAAATCTTAGTAAGAGATGTACGTGGCTGTCCTCTGAAGAACTTTAACACATTTCTGACCAGATGTGTCATCCACACTGTCAGCCCCCCGCTGGTCCAAACATCTAAGCTCCAGATGAGCTGCAGTTTCCAACAGCTATTTTTGGAAGCAGTAACAATCCTACAGGGGATAAGAAGGTTTTCCAATTTGACCTCCCAGGTGCGGTTCAGTGAGAGAGGTCAAAGGGGTTGCCACCCACTGCCAGAAAACCCCCTGACATCTTGAAATAACATGAACATGTGGAGGGAATCCCCAGTAAGACCATTTAGTGCAAATAGAGAAGAGAAAAAAATTAAACTGTCCTGCTGAGACCCCTCTCTGAATGTTTATGGTGCCCGCTTTGACGGAAGCTGACAATAAAATGGGACCCTTGTCTTCCTTCGGCGCTCCAACATTCCTTCCTGTTTGTCGTCATGGTGCCAGCAGGACATCTCCACTATATAAGGTCCTCCCATCAGTGTGTCGAATCCTCCTGAGCCAGAACGACAAAGAGATCACAACCTTCTGCATCACCACTGCCAGAGAGGAGGGAAAGTTCCAACCGGACTCAAACCACTCCGATCCACTCCAAAAAAGACATCTGGGCATTTTTTGACTGCAGACAGTTTTGATTCTGCTTTTCTTTACAGCAAGATGGCCAAGCTGTCAGAGAGAGCTCTTTTTGTGTTCTTCTTTACAGTACAGGTAGGAAACACAACAGCCGCTAATCAAGCTACTGTTAGCTCAGCAATTAAATATTTTAAGTCATGTCAACATTGAAGCTATTTGATTATCGGTAAGTAAGCTTTTTAATGACACAGCAAACATCACCTTCAAGTAATTGGAATATTTAATTACTATTTTCTCTGACAGAAACTGCATATATCATATTATGCCGGCTGTGAAGACTTTGTCAACTTGATTGATTTTAAAATATCTTTCCTACATAGGTTTTTACATTAGCCTGGTCCCAGGCCTGTCCTCGGAGATGCCAGTGCCCCGAGGAGCCCCCCGTCTGTCCCCCTCGGGTGCCCCTGATCCTGGATGACTGCGCCTGCTGTCTGGTGTGTGCCCGTCAGAAAGGGCAGGTGTGCTCTGAAATGAACCCCTGTGACACTCGGAAAGGGCTGCAGTGTGAATACGGGGCCGACGTTCACAGAAGGACTGGGGTCTGTGCTGGTGAGTGGGCCATGACAAACACTGCAGGCCAGTGTATACACTAAATGATCTGATATCACAAAGGTGTATCCTGCACAATTTATTTACCATCGCTTCCTGAAACTCAGCCTTGAAAATGAGAACTTTCATTGGACAAACCAAGTTTACACCACATTTTGTCTCTTTTCTTCCAGCTCATGAGGGAGATGTGTGTGTTTTGGACGGCTCCGTCTATCAGAACGGCCAGACCTTTTTCCCCAGCTGTAAGTACCAGTGCATGTGTCACGACGGGCAGATCGCCTGTGTGCCACACTGCAACCTGGACGTGATGCTGCCCGGGCCCGACTGCCCCATGCCGCGCCGGGTCCGGGTGCCCGGGGAGTGCTGCGAGAAGTGGGTGTGTGAGCCCCATGCCGAGGCCAGCGCGTTGGGCGGCTTCGCTATGGCAGGTGAGTAGGGTGACCATACAGTACATACAAACCGTATAAACACATACAATCAGCCATTCCTCGCTGACGTGAGTGTCACCATAGTGACGCAAAGAAAGCATGTTATGAACATTCCTCTGACCTGCACATGTAACAGGAAGGGAAACAGAGAGGAAAGAGACTGTTTTGTCCCTCCATCCTGGAATATTTGATATACAAAGAGTTTTCCTACCAATTAAATCGACTTGAACGGTGTAGATGATGAGGTAACTTTTCCTCTATTCATGTCCTTTCAGCCTTTCGCCAGGAGGAAACTGTGAGTTTCGACGGTTGGGATTCCAGCCTGAACTGCATCGAGCAGACCACAGAGTGGAGCGCCTGCTCTCAAACTTGCAGCGCAGGCGTCTCCACCCGGGTCACCAATAAGAACCGCCGCTGCGAGATGGTGAAGCAGAGCCGACTCTGTACGATCAGACCCTGTGACGACCAGCAGTCCCAGACGCAGCTGGCACAGCTTGTGCCAAAGGTAATTTTTGGCTAATTTTGGAGCTACCAGCAGTTTTAATCTGCTTTAAGTTAATCAAATGTCATTCTTTTCTAGAGTGATGTACTAGTAGTTCACATTCTCTCCCTGCAGAGAGGCAGCAAGTGCCAGAGTATGGTGAGGAGCAACACAGCGGTCCACCTCTCCTATAAGAACTGCACCAGTATCCAAGCTTACAAACCACGCTACTGTGGGTCCTGCGTAGACGGCCGATGCTGCACCCCCCACAGAACCAAGACAGCTCTGGTGGCGTTCCAGTGTGCCAACGGTAAAACCACCAAGAGGCCGGTCATGCTGATCCTGACCTGTGCCTGCCACAGTCACTGCCCCCGAGACAATGCTGTGTGGCAGCCGTCAGAGGTTGGATACAGCCAGATGAGGTCATAGGTTACGAAGTCACTCTGAAATAATAATAAGGTTATATTAAAAGAGTAGGTCAAGATTTTAGCTGAGGGCCCTTCTCTATTAATTCAGGAATTCCTGTGAATTGGGTTAAAAGAAAATAGTGCTCCTCATCTTGAAACATGAGTTTCATGAACTCTAAATATTAGATTATATATAACAGAGGGGATACAAAACCAGATGATTCTGCTCAGAATTCTCTTTTGATTCTAAGTTGGTGAGAATTGAGCTCTTCATCTCTTTCTCCTGGAGGGGGTTTAATTGTGTAACATCCTGTGGACAAAATGTCGTCTACGTTATTGTTAAATGGACTGAAGCACTTAAACCTTATGTCGATCCGACTGCGTCATGCCACTTTTGTCACAAGAGACTCAGTAGTGGGGGCTCGTATGTACTTAGACAAGACTCTGAAGGTTAACTTAAAACAGGCTCCGTTTAGGAGTTCAAAAAGTGTGAATGTCACAGTTTAGTGTGTTAATTGTTATGTGTTGGCCATTCAGATTCAGTAATAATCATTAAAGTAATACGTACTATTAGTAAATAGAGAGCTTTAGACAATGAACATGAAACCACAGTGTGTTTTGTTCAGCCAATTTGTCTTTTTTCAGAATAAATTCCACTTGCTGTACTGTAATACAGCTTGACTCTCAAAAATGTACAAAAATGTAATCCCATTTCTTTGCCACTGATAAAACAGAAAGAAGTAGCATTGGGGGGGAAAAAAACTGCAGTTTTTCAACTGTGGGACACATTTTTGACATAACTGGACTGTGTACTTTGACCTGGTCCAAATCAAGGGCCCAACCAATGAAAGAGAGGTCACTGTGGTGGCTTTGTGTCATTTCTAACATTTGCCTGAAATCTTAACCGCTTTTGTAAAATGGATATTACCTACATTTCCATTGAGAAATGTCAGTGTGTTTTTTTTTGGTTGTTGTTTTGCTTGTTTGTTTGTTTTTTTAGTTAAATGCAGTGCTGTTTTATCTTTATTTTCATTTTGTAAATATTTGCTGTATAGCTCTGAGTGAGTGTGTATCAAATACACAGCAATGTAACATGGATTGTCTAAATTGGTATGTGGTATCATTTTGCTTACTACTTGAACTATACTTTACACTGCTTGTTGCTGAATAATACTCATTTGAAAATAAATTTGTATATTTTGTATCATTGTTTTAATCTGTTGATTATATTCACTGCTAAAATCATTCTGTTCTGACTGCTGGTAGACTGCTGGATATAAAAGAGGACGTAGTCATCATGACTAAACAAATAAATAAACTTTGTGTAAAGCATGCAGTTTCTCCTAAATCCAGCTTCTCATGTTCTCATTGACTTGCGTCACACTGTTGTTATAAATGTTCATTCTTTCATGGAAGCGTCAAATGAATGCAGCGTTACCTGAATAATATGGCTGGCATGAATCTATCAGAACTGCAGACGCCTAAACACCTAATTTGAAAAATAACAATAAAATAAAAGTGAAAAAAAAACACATTTTTGCACATCTGCATTTAGAGTAGACCTTTCCTTTTGGACCCAACATATTCATGTTTTAGCATGGTACTAAACCGCCAGAGTGGGTGGTGACTGTTGACCTCTCTTCCTGATCCCACCATGAAGTTCACAGTGGAAAACTTCATTATTCCCTGTAGGGTTGCTTCTGCTTCCTAAAATAGCTTCTCAGTGGAAACTTTAGTTCATCAGTGGCTCAGATCAGTGGGGGACCGACACATCTGGTGTCTGCTCAACAGAGGTGTGTGTGTGTGTGTTAATGCTATGTCTTGTTATGCATGTGGATCTAGTATTCTGAGTTCAGTTCACAGTGCGTGTAGAATAAAGAGCAAGCTAAAAATCTGAAACAAAAAAGACATTTTCATTAGCGTGGCTTTTTGGCAATGTGAGTCCGTGAACCTGTCTGTCTGCTGGTCCAACACAGAATTATCTCAACCACGAGTTAGTGGTCTTCCGAGGATGAAATCTACCAATTCTTCCTCTAACACTTCTACAATGTTGACATTGTGGTTTCGATTGACATCGATGGAGTGCCATCAAGTTTGGCACGTATAGTATCTACCTCAGACTGAGGCGTAGTACTGTTACATCAACCAATAACAACCATAACTAATGACAACCTCATCAGCTGTAGCCGCAGGGAATTTTTTTTGCCTAAATTTGAAAAGTTAGCATGTCAACGTTCGAAAATTAAGGGGGTTGAACAAATCTGCTGGACATAATGATGTTAGCGTTGTCAATGAGAGCATGTTAGCGTGCTGATATTAGCTACTATAAAGAGCCTGTAGCAGTGTTGTAGACACAGGCGTTAATTAATCGCTTACAGCTCGTCACATTTGAAAACACACTTGTTTTCTTTGGCTTTTAACCCAGCGTGAGTAATTGTTGGTTGTGTGTTCTACAGGAAACCACCTCAGGGGTAATTTTAAAAAGAGCAGCCTTCTTCTTCCTCAAATCAACCAGTTACTTAAAATAAATGGTCCTAATCACAACATTTAACAACAACATCAGTACTTTGTTGTTAGACTAGGTGACTGTCTTTTGATATGATTCTTTTAAGCATTACTTTCAGATTTCACATTTTCAAACATGCAGCCTCGTTGTTCCAAACTGAGCCCGTTTGAGGGATATCGTTTTCACACCGACACGCCTCCAGTTTCTGGTTCCCACACCTACTTTTGAACAGGCCAGATCGTTCACACTAGAGTTTCTGACGTTTACATGCAAACCGATTGCATGGTGACCTAAATGACTGACTGCTCCCGTGAACTGATTGATAGTCAGAGCAGCCAAGACTGAAGTGTTGTTAGGTTGTTTTTTCTTTGACACCTCCCTATCTGACTTATGGGAGACCGAATATTGTGCAGACCAGATCCGACAGGTTAGTTGACACATTTTATAACTCTTAGGTCATATAGGGAATTAAGTGACAGTGTTGAACCTATCATTCCAGGGGATGGCTGACCTACTCTACTAACTCCATGATTAACTGCTGCTCACACTGTAGAACTTGAGCTTTTTCCAGTGACGTTTGGTGATCTCTCTGTTGCTGCTGCTCGAATTGTTTAAGAAACATAGATATCAGATGATTGAAAGTGTAAAAAATATTTTTTTTAGAGGAAAATTGAAAATTACTAGACATGCGGCCACAAACTGCTGTTTAAAAACAAAATCACAGTACTGAAGGACATCCCTGTTCAAGGGAGCAATTAAGTCAATTTGTAGCTCATTAGTCCCTTTCCTTTACTCCTTTGACTGAATGAAGACACAAATTTCTGTCGCACAGATTAAGAAATTATGAGGCTATTAGAGGATTTAGGATTTTAAGGATTTCTCACTTTGGGTTCTTGCTTTTTGAAAAGTCACAAATAAGAATAATGTATAAGATGTGCAACTGTACTGACTTGAATATATTGTGAATGAGCTGAAAGTAAGACACCACACCAGCGTAAACCACAGCTGTCTAGCTTCTCTATATCCAAAAAATATTCCATAAGAAGTATTGGAAAGGTGTGGCTTTAAACATGCTGGCATGCACACACAGAAAAGGCTGAGCACCTACTGGGAACATATGTTAGGCATACATGAGGGATAATGACGAGCTGCCTCATTCATATGTACAGGTACTTTTTGCTGAGGCACCGCTACTGCTTGCTGATATGGCTCAATGTGAGCCTGTTATAATATGTTATAACCAAGCTATTTAAGTTTTGGGACCTTTAGCACCAAGAATGACAAAATGACAGAGAGAACCGGTGATGCTGTTGCACAGAGTTGCAGGAAGGATGGACCTTTTAATTCAAACACTGGCCATTTAAAACAGATTGGTTCATATGTGTTTTAATAGTTATTCCTCCCTGATTTTTTTCTTTGCAACTTTTCTGATCAGGGGGTAAAAAAACGACTATGTCATCAGGTGTCTAGTCATGATGATTTATGTTGTTTTTGTTTTCAAACAGCCTTTATCACCTCTTCCACTGATGTTTGAAAAAGTCCTCATCATGTGATGAGAGGCCATCGGGATTACATTAGTTACAGTCTTTGTCTTCAAATCTTACGAGATTCTTAAAACTTCCAAAGTCAGCTTGTCCAGAAGACAAGCTTATGTACGAACCATTTTGAATTACAGCCTCATTTCTTCTAAATTCTTCTTGTGACTGTGTGACTGTATCTCAGTTGCTGGTCAGGCTTGTTGTGTGCTTGCTGCCTAATAGCTGGAAAATGGGGTCAGATGGACCAATTCCCACTGAAAGACCTTTGGAAGTGATGATCCATTCACTTTTTCAGTGGAGACTGGATTGATAAATGGTCGCTAAACAAGTGTATGTCATGTCTCCTTCTCCTTTTAGTGTCCACTGGAGACATCTGTCAGCACCTGTGCAAATGACACTTGCATTGTGCTTCTTTATTTGGTTGTATAGAGTTTTAGCCACATAGTTTTGCATTGACATCAACTTTTACTATTCAGTTGCTGCAGGTGTTGACAGTGATGTTTTGTCATCATGTTTTCTTAATTTTCTTGCGTTTCAACAAGCGGTTTCTAAAGTTGCAGGGTGTTTGAGCAATACAAACAACTACCTGAACGAACAGAAACGATATGATGCTGCCTCCTGGGGAATCTGTAAGAGCAGTCTGTCGCTGTTGACTGCGAGTCAACTATAGTCACACCTGTTTTCTGTCGAGCCTGAGATTTGAAAGCCACAGCTGCTGAAGGGTGAGTAAATTGCTCCCTCTAGTGGCACATTTGAATAAGGTGTCATTCTGCATACACTTAGAATACAATATAACACACACACATACGCACTCGTCCAACCTCAGCAGGCTTCAAATGTTGAGCATTCATTTATTTCAGAAATGGTTTTTCATAGAAAAATGAAAGAAACCCTTTTCATATACATACACGTGTATCTCAAAAACAGAAACGTCAACAACAAATTAATAGCAATTTGTTACACATGACTATGTGACAGTCAACTGGTTTTAACCAAGAACCCATTTAAAAGGCTTTGGTTGAAGGATAGGATCAGTGTGGACCCCAAGAAGAATAGTTTCTATCATGGTATTGGCTAATGGGGGATCCAAATAAATAAATAAAAGAAGGTCATCGTTTTGATCTAATGATTCGTAATATACACATTATGTGCATGGCTCTGTTTCCTAACTATCAGAACGGGGCCTTATTGTACAAGATTGTACATAATATTGTTGATCAGATTTTATGGGATTTAGATTTATCCCATTTCTTGTGCCCTCATTAAAAATGAATAAGGAAAAACACCATTACAATAAAGCTAATTATGATATATAAAGTCTTCACTTTTTGGGTCCTTGGGTTGCTGACATCATCTGTGGCGTAGAACGAGCAAATGCTCCCTCTGAATTTGCAGTCGATAAAAGTGTAGATTAAATTTGCAGTGTCGGCATCGTAGAAGGACAAAATTCCATTGTCATAGTCTAAAAATACAGTGACGCTCTCAGGTTTCCTTGTCAAGTGGAAGCTAACTGGTGCAAACTGTAAAGCAGTGCACATGTTATTCTGTAACCTTATGATCCAGCTTCCATCCCTGGTGTTGAGTGAAAACGTACGCTTCCGAAAGTTCGATTCTCTGACCACTCCTAAAAACCAGCCTGACCTCTCTTTGGTCTCAACCTCAAAGAAGAATTTCCCTTTGCAAACGGCCATGTTTTCAGGAAGATACAAATATTTGTTCAACCGGTGTGGTTCTCCAACAGCAAATGAAATATAAGGAAGGTGCACAGAGCTACTAGCGGACTCCACACTGTTTGCCTCCTCCGCAGCCTTCCTGCTCTGCACTGCTAAACTACTCTTCTTAACCCTCTTGCCACGCTTGGCTTTAATTTCCTGTGCTTGAGCCTTTTTCTTCCCCATCAGAGCCCTCCTGCCTGCACATGGTTCCTCTAAAGGGACTGTGTCGGGAGCACTGTGTTGTGTACACAGGTCACAAACATTTGTCAGCTTATTCCAGCAGAACGGATCAAAAATTCTGTTGTGTACCTTGCATATTTTGTTCTCCAGGTCGTGCACAGGATTAGTCAGTTTGTGCCTCTTTAAAGCAGGGACTCTCTGATGAGGCTCCAGGTGTGCCTCACAGAAAGAGGTCAAACACACCAAACATGTTTTAGAGGCTCTGGACTTGTTGCCAAGGCAGCAGTCACATGGCACCTGCCCTGGTTTGACTAGGTGATCGTTGTCACCTATCCTTTGCTGTTTCCTATAACCTTCCACCACCTCCCTGAATCCGACGTTGACGCAAAGTTTGAGCCCTCTGTCGAAGTTCTGGTTGCACAGTGGACACTGACACTGCTCTTTGCCGTCCCAGTGCCTGCCGATGCAGGCCTTACAGAAATTGTGTCCACATGGAATAGAAACAGGCTCAGTGAAAACCTCCAGACAGATGGCGCACAGGAACTGATCCTCAGACAGGAACGGGCTGGCTGATGCCATATCTGCAACAAGAACGAGGCAGAGTTCATATGTTCCCTGTACATAGGCTTAAAGATCAGAAAGTGACTGGTATGAGTCTCCTGCCTGATAAATATGCTGCCGTGATTCACTGCATTTTCCGGCTTTATGCACCTAAATAAGTATTTTACCTCATACGATTCCTTTTCTTTTAATGCCGATTCTTCGCTGTGTTGTCTGTTTTTGTATGCAAAGTAAGTTTCGTTTCTCTGTAAGTAACAATGTGGGGCTCCTCCTCGC
>KV751343.1:5391700-5402323 GCA_001698575.1 Mola mola
CACTTGACTCCAGTCAAGCAAATGATTGGGGTCAGACCCACGTGAATTACTCTAAGAGGGAATCTGTTTGAGTGAAAAATCTGCTTCTGCTGAAGGGTTAATCTGAGTGAGAATTATTTTAACGCGTTGCCACTAAAAATGTAACGGATCACTCCACAAACAATACTAATCAGCAACAAAGCTGTTCAGCTTTTTATCCACAGGACTGAGGAGAATGTTGAATGTGCTCGAAATCACTTGATTATTAATGTCAAACCGAATAAAAATTGAAAACATATAATTTCATTTGACGAATCAATAATGTAACTTGATTATATTTGCTAGTGTGGGGCTGCGTTTTTTTTTTCAGCATGTCGATGGACTGAAGTGGGGGTGATTTATTGTGCTTTCTGTTTGACTGGCGACAACCACGGACACACTATTTGAAGAGCAGAAAAGGAAACTCATCTCTAACGATAAGAGCCGCAGCAGCTGTACAGCCTTTAAAGGATGAGCGTAATCTGCTCAGTTGTGGAGGTCAACGTCCTGTTTGGCCTCTCACTGTGAGACTGATTGAGTTAGAAAATCATGACCTGACATGGTTAATGGCTGTATAGTTATGAATACTATCGTAGCTCTGGCAAGCCATGAAAGTGGATCTCAGCTCACAAACTCAGCTAAATGAGCTGATATGAGGGCCAGCTCTGCTGAGTTTCTTCTATTCAACGGGCAAATCTCAGACGGCGTGTCTCTTTAAGCTGCTCTGACCTGCCTGCTCTTCCTGCTTCCTCTGCAAGTTGTTTCGCAACCCACATCCACCACAGCTCTTCCTTTAATGTGTCTGACTTCATGTTATTTCTGTTGTCTGCTCTGTGCATGGGGATTGTTCGCTGCTGTACTTTCTGCTTGAGGCTTTCCACATTGGCACGTGGAAGGCAAGGTGAACCACTGCCTTCAGAGCCATACCACCAAATATAACTTATTCACATCCTGCATTCATGCATTCAAGCCATGGTGCAAAAGACAAAAGAAAAGTTTTTCACTGAGAGGAGGAAGCTTTACGCCCTACTTACTGCAGATAATGGACTCATGCTTGTCATTCAGAATCTGTCTTCTGAAACTTTGCGCTGAAAGAGGTTCTACAGTCTAGTTTGCCCTTTAAGGGCAATTTTTAAAATCAAGCTCAAAGCACTGAGATGATGAAATTTGGTGGAGGTAAAGCACAAAAACATCCAGCAGTGCTCTAACAGAGGTAAAAGTGAAGGTGTAATAGGTTAACAGGATAGAGGAGAGAGACAGTTTTGTAAATACATGTGATTGAGCATACCTATTAGACATGAAGGACACACACTGATAGATTCACACCTGACTTCTTGTTTTGTTTACTCATAAAGTTAGCAATTTCTACAAAAAAAAAAATGGACAAATATCGCATGTGGGTGTGAAACCTCCAACGTTTTTGGATTTAGTGTACTTAATGCATATGTCACTGAAAATAAATGCATGAGAAGAGTTTTTCAAATACAGGAAATAAAGCAAGTAAGCACTGATGAAGAATGGGGAGAAGAATTGCTAGACTTGTAAGTTTAGTTTCACAGTGTTGGTCTGTTTCGTACACATCAATTTCATCTCTGAATTCTGTTTTTTCCCTTTCTTACCAAAAAACCTATATAAAATAGTAATGGAGGCTGTAAAAATTGGTACTTTTTTAATATTGAGCTATATAAATTAAACTGTGAAGGTGGGAAAAGCACAGAGGGCGAGGATGTCATTTGGGTAGAAAGTTCTGCAGTACCAGAAAGAAACTGGGTCACAACATTTGAGTTGACCTTTCCCCTTGACCTCGGGTTGAATCCACGTTTGCTACAGTGCTGCCGCAGTGTCGCTGGGCACAGCACTTCCCTGTCTGACCTGTCCAGAAGCCAGTGTGATCGTGCAGTGAAAAAGCAAACGTGTGCGCAAGGCTGACTGAAGATTGAAACAGATTCATTAACAACCTTTAAATACCATCACCTTTAATAATCCTAGTCTCTTTTTGTTCGTTTGTTTGTTTGTTCTGAAGGTCATTACCACAACAAAGAGTTTACGTTCCATCTGATAGCTCATTTCCATATAAAAGTAAAAAAAAAAAAAAAAAAAAAAAATCAATTGTAACTCCTACGCCTCATTAACCCAAATAAAGTAAAACCCTCTCTCAGTTCAGAAATAATGATCCAGTGTGGTTCGAAAGTAGGCATGTTGCTACCACATGGTAAGGCATACATATATAGTTCTATATACTATTTAATTTAGTTCTGTTCATTCGATTCACATGAATGCTGGGCAGACTTCTTTCTTTTGCTCGGTGATGGGGTTGGAGCATCCCAGATGTGCCCACTGCTTACTTTAGGGAAACCGTTAGCAAACTTGTCTGTGGAAAGTCGTATAGTGGTTAAGACCACTATTAAATCGCTATGGCTACCCTTCTAAATAGCTGAATAGCCTAATAAAATTCGTATAACGAGTGGACCTGGCCCAGTGGCTATTGTTACAATACAACAATAGCATCCACGTCTGACATAATCAATTTTGAATATCTCAGGAGTGGAGCCCAGCTGGAGCCCAGCTGGAACCCACTTATTGCAATGCTTAGTTTAGCCCATCTACTGCCCATGTAGGGCCCAACAACAAAGCCCACTCTGAGCTCATGCCCAGCCGAAGCCCAACTAGCCCAAGTGAGGCCCCTGTGGGCCTCAAGTGGACGTGTTTGCAGGGAAAATCTCCCGGCTGAAGATGGTTCCGTGGTACCGTCTGCTCATTATTTGATTGCAGATGGTATAGTTCCGAGTAATTCCCTGTGTGCATATATGTTTTCATCAAAAGGGCGCGCCACCCGGAGGTGCTGAAAACCCGTTTTGTGTTGCGCCAGAAGCGAACGCAGCAGGTCCACAAATATCCATTCAAAGCATCTCCGGTAGGTGTCGCTGCTGGGCCGGTTATGGGTGAGTGTGCCGCGCGGCTTCCCACGGTTCTGTCCGCTGCTGTGTGCACAATGCAGCGCAGTGGCAGCTGCTTAAAGAAGGTGCACACGCACAGATGTGTGCGTTGTTTTAATGCAAGAAGGTGTAACATGCCCACTTTTAAGTCCCCACTAAAGATGTGTGGGTAGTGAAGAGTTTGTCCTGGCTGAGGCTGCCTCAATGGTTTGTACCTACTTTCCGCACTCCTGTCAGAACCTGGGACACCCCATCGAAGGCCCTCTCCCCAGACATTATAGTGATGCCACCGGTCCTCCTTGCTCATGTGATTGGCAGGACAGGGCAGGGGAGGGGAGGGGGTCCACTGGATTAATGGTAGGGCCTGCTGGACATGGAGAGTGAGGGCTCAGAGGGGGGTCATCTTTGCGCGCCAGATATTCTTAAAAGCAAAAAAAAAAAGAAAAACCCTCTCTTTCTGTTCCTGAAACATAAGGCACGGGCGCATTCCTGTGCGCGCGCGACCGCTCTCATGTCTGCTGCAACGTGAAGAAAAACCTACAGTTGTTGCAACACATCCAGATCCATAATGGGACCATAAATACGGTGGCTTCCGACATGAGTCCGTATATTCATACCTGACGGTGGCCAATTGAATGTCATCCAACGGAAGGAATATGAGTTGTTGCTTCAGAACACATCAGCTGTCACGCCCGGAACCTTTTGGGGAAGTGACAGAAGAAACCGTGTGCACGCGGGATCTGAAGGTGGGATCCACTGACGGCGCGGGGAGCAGCTAACTCCACCCAGCAGACGGGACCTGACACGGCTCGGCGCGACTCGGTCCCGCACCAAACTTGGAGCGGGGTGCAAAGTCTACGGTGCGCGCGGGGGGAGCCGGCGGCCAACGCGTGAGAGGGAACAACAATCACGTGCGCTCCTAAAAAGCAATGCTCCAAAGATGGCGGTGGTGACGGCGACGGGAGGCTCAGGTGAGCTGAGAAGTGGCTTCGCGGAGGTCCTGGTGCGGCAGCGGTGGCACAAAGTTTTGATCGACTTGAACGAGGAGGCGCTCGCGCTGAGCTGCAAGGAGGAGCGCGGCGAGCCGGGCGACGCCGTCAGCGCCAAAGGCGGCGTCCCCAATGGATCTTACCTTGACAACAGCAACGCCAACTCCAACAACGGCCACCCGACCGTGCGCGCCGCGCTCACGGCGCTCCCGGAGCGAGTGCCCGAGGCCATCGCCAACCGAAAGCGGTGCGTCAAGGTGGCCAAGCAGGAGATCGGCGGACTCGGGATCAGCATTAAAGGTGGCAAGGAGAACAAAATGCCCATCCTCATCAGTAAGATATTCAGAGGGCTCGCGGCGGACCAGACCCAGGCTCTGTACGTCGGGGACGCCATCCTGTCCGTGAACGGGATGAACCTGCGGGACGCGACGCACGACGAGGCTGTGCAGGCGCTGAAGCGGGCCGGCAGAGAGGTGACACTGGAAGGTAGGAGGAAGGAGATGACGGACAGGGGCGATGGGGGTACCTCGCAGGAGAAGTGTGTGAGTCAGGGAATTCAAAAGTTGGATCAGATCAGTTCGCGCTCTGAACTCGCACAGGTCGCGTTTATTGAGTGTCTGGGCTCATATTTTAGGTTGGACAGATGTGTGTGAAGTGTCGGTTTATCCAAACATTCTATGTCAGAGGGACCTAGGAGACCATCCTCAAAGAGCCCCGTGGTGTGGTCCTTATCATGCAGCAAGAAGCATGTGGTGTAAGTTTTCTCTTTCCACATGGCAGCCTACATTCCACAGAGTGTCACTCAGCAGGTCACAGTTCCTCAGGACACGTTTTCTTCCCTACCTGCCACTCAATTGCACTCTGTCAGCAGCATCCCAGGTATAAATCAGGCTCTGATTACATCAGAATGACAAGCAGCCTGTGAATGAAAACCTCTGCTGCAGGACGTGATCTATTTTCCATTTGAGATGGAACTTTAGAAGCCGGAAAGAGGAGGAAGCTCTTACTTAATTAACTGAAGTATGTAGTGCAACTTTTCTACCACGACACCCTCGCTTAATCCTGTAGTTTTGAAACGAGGCGGCTGAGCAAAAGAACCCTTAAGAATTCTGAAGGAAAAATGCTCTTATGCAACCAGAGGGAGACTCACGCAAGGTCAAACCCGTGTAATCGCTCCCCGTCCACGCAGCTCTCTGAGCAAGGCCACTACGACTCCACATTTCCCGAAGTGTCACTCACAATCATAACAACAACCACGGCACACACGCTGGCACGCACGAGCAGTGTGGTCCAGTTGGTGACACACAAAAACGCACATTCACACAGTGGAAAAAGCTGCACACAAGTGCCAACTGCTAATTCTTTCATCCCTGTTCCTGCGAGCAGCCTTGGACCTAAGATAGACTAGTGCCAGCGCTGTGTGTCTCTCTCTCTCTCTCTCTCACTTACTCACACATGCAAACATAACGATGATCCTTCCCAGGAGGCCACAGGGGATGTACTGCACGTCCCAGTTGAAAACTTACTGAGATAAGAAGGAGAGATGGGAGGAGGCAGAGCCGAAATGAGAATTTAATGGGGAAAGTGCATACGGGGGTAGAGTGTGAACAGAAGGAGAAGTAACGAGGGAGGCTAAAATGCTGATGAAGATGACAGCGAGGGTTAGCCGAAGTTCTGCAAAACAGCAATTTAGCAGAAATCATTTGCATTTTGGGGGAATCGGTGAAGGAAAGTGCTTTTTTGTGGATCTCTGAGCGTGTGAAAGGAGCTCCGCTTCTAAGAAGGCATGTAAACATTAATTTCAAATAAAGAGACATGAGCTGGCATACGTAAATCCCAAAAGTGAGTGATGCTTTCCGTGTTTATTCCAGAGCGCGGGCCACGCTTTATGATGAGAGAGAGGTAGACAGCGGGAGATGAGGAAAGAGATCAGGAGGAAACGTCTGATTTAGCTGTTGGGAAAGATAGCACATGTCTCATGGGAGCAGTGTGTGCATCTGTGTGTGTGTGTTTGTGTGCGAGAGAGATTCTTGAGGGATGTTTGCAATCTGCATTTTCACTGACAAGCCATGTAGGAACTCGTTAGGAAGACTGTGAACAAGTTTTGGACAAAAAAAAAAGTAAGTGACCGCTCCCTCCCGTCGGATTCAGCCTGCAAGAAGGCAGCAGTTTGACCCGGCGGTCGGACTCAGCTCGGCAGATCAAGAAGACTGCGGCTCAAGCCCGTCCCTCGTCAGAGGGCATCTGCTGCGTTTGCACGCACGCACGTGCGCCGAGCGAGACGGCGGCCCTCTGCCGGCTCTGCTCTGTGGCCCAGCGTGTCATCTGACAGGCTCAGAGTGAATTTCCCTGTGGAGATCAATCAAGGTTAAGCAGCCGTATCACAAAACTCCCAGCAACCTCATTATGCAAGTCTAACGAAGAGGTGGTTGTGCCCAAATAATGCCTTCAATTACATGCTGTACTGCTACAACGAAACCCTACAGGTGAACGTTTTGTGCCTGCTTAATCAGGTCACCTTTAATTATCTGCTTATAGTAGGTCACAGCATTGAAAAGTTTGCTGTGTGTGTTTGTGGACTGACGTTCATTATTATGCTTTGGTTCTGTCGGTCCAGTGACACCTGTGGTTTTCCCTCCGTGATGAGCCTTCAGTACAAGTTCACACACTGTCATCTGTCAGCACGACCTGGTCCCGTGCCTGCACCACAACCCACAGAGCTGCTGCTGCTGCCTCTCAGTTCCTCCACATGCTTCAAACCAGGCGTTCACTGAATCCTTCTAAGAGAGTCTCACAAGCTTCAAGCAGCGACTCGCCTCTTTCACAGCAGACGTTCTGACTCGATGTTGGAGGGAAAAGTGCGAATGTTATGATTGTTGTTCTAGTAAAGTGTCCCGGTAAGACCGTAAAACACTGTGCGCAGCCCCGGGATGCAGAACTAGAGAAACGGTATGGCTGTCATGAATTTCCCAAATGTGATCCGCTAAAATGTCTTGAATAAAAGGAATGTAGAGAAGAGGAAAAAAACGCAGAGATTTGCACGATGTCTCTTGTTTTCAGCTCTGTTTCATGTAGTGATGGAAGTCCCTGTAAACCATGTAATTTTAAGTCTGTTCCCTCACCTTAGTGAGATATTTGGTTAGGATCAAAAGAGATCAGAAAATGTATTTCCACATTTAGATTTAGATTATTTAATATAACATTTTTATTTCCTTGATGTAATGAGGTAGAAGAGACTCAATGAGATCAAAATATCTTTTTACAGTCAGCTAAATGAAGGTCAGTTGATTTAAGTGCATCTCAGAAAATTAGAATATCATTATTTTTCATCACGTTTTTACTCATGAACTAAAATGTGTCAAGCATTTTATATTTCTAATTTTTTACTTAAAATACAAGGCCTGAAATATTTACTTTATCTGTAATGAATATAGACTATAATAAATTTGAACTTTTTGAATTAGGTTATGAAAAAAATAACTTTTCCGTAACACTACTGTTTTGGCATGCACTTGTTAAACATTCATGTTTCTGTTCATACTGTACCCATGTTATTGCATGCTGAGAAAAATACGACCAGGTTACTGCTAAGAGGTTTACTTGATTTTCACCAACCGCTGGGTCATACAGTAGTTCTGATGAGAATACTGATCTGAAAACTTGTGCTCAGTAGCCAAATCTGCCGTTTTTCACAGCTGCCTATAATGCTGTAATCAGGTACCACATGTAAATTTGCTAACAACTGTGATAGTTTAGCTTATTAGCTTAGTTTTACTAATCAATACAACTGTGGTCACAGTAAAGCAGTCAAACGAACACTGTTTGTGCGGGTTTTCCACCGTGTATTTCACTTCAGGCACGAGGCTTCAGACAGTATAACTTGAAAGCATCAAAGCATTGTCCAAAAAGCTTAAACATACAGTAGAAGAAAAAGAAATTAAGGAATAAAATTCATAATAAAACGGAGAACATCTGCCGCACTTCAACGTGCAGGAAATGAGTCAGTGTCCTGTAGGCTCTACCTCTACCTGTCATCTCCTCTCAGCTGGGGGGGTTTCTGAGTGAGTGTGTGCTGCCGTCAGCAGTGCGATGCAGGATGTTAGAGCATGCGTGTGTGTACAGTACGTGGGTCATCGCGCTTAGTCAGACGCAGTGTGCCATAGTCTAGACTGATGAGAGAGAGGGGGGGAGGGAGGCGGCGTGAGTTCGCGGAGTTTTGACTCAGAGCAGATGATGATGGTGATGATAGCAACAGTGGTGGTGCAGTAGCGATTGTTTTGGCGAGGATAATAGAAGGAATCATTTATTCCTCTCCTCTATGAGTGTTTAAAACAAAAGCAGGCAAGTCCGTTTCTGGTTGTTGACTTTTTTTGAAGACTCCTTTCCCACCCAGGTGTAACAAATGTGCTGGGTTTTTTTTGTCTTAAGTCTAAGACCTCAGTGGAGGACTTGAAGAAGATTTAACAGGGTGGCCAAACAACACCCATAATAAGAAGCATGTTGGACTGTGATGCAGCTTGGCTGACTTCTGTCGAATCCTTGTTTCAGTAAATGACTCCGCTGCCATCTGCTTACGCTTTCCTGTGGTTGTGGTTTGGGGTATGTGTGGAGATTTATGTTGCCATGTACTGAAACTGTGAAACACAACTATCTGGTCGACAGGCAATAATTCAGAAAATGTTTTTCTCCTGTTTTCACGTTCTTTATTTGGAGTACAGGAGGACTTTGCAGTAGTTGCCTGTGTGGTTTTTGGTTGTTGTGAACCAACTCTGATGAAATATATATTATGAGTATTTGTGAATGTTTTGAACATCTGCGTATCACGCCTGTAAAGACTGTACAGATGTGACACTCTCTGCACTTAGACCTTCGAGCTGGTTGAGGACAAATTTAAAAAACCCTGAACAGGAAAAATTTAAAGACCTCAGGATGAACCAAAGAGGAGGGAAAACAAAACACAACAACATTACAATGACGGTATTAACAATGTTGCTGGTATGTCAAAATATATTGAGTCCATGAGTCAAGGAGCATATGAAATGTATAAATCCAGGGGTACGTCTGGTTTACTGAACTAGGAGCAGGTGCACTCTCTTACTCCAAAAGTAAGTGTCCATGCAAGAGTCCATGGATCAAGATGGAGCTGGGTCATCCAGACTAGAATCCAAGTCACATGATTGCCTGTCGTCAGTGGAAAACGTTGCTAAGTGATTTTGAACTACAGTCCAGCACTACACGATCCCTTCTCTACCAGCCAGAAGGCTGCAGACAGAAGAACCAATCCAAGCTTTACAGAAACCTGCTGGATAAGAGAGTTCTCAGACTCCGGAGAGGATGTGGAGTTAGGGACAGGAATGAGTAAAGAAAGGGAGAGATAAAGGAGCTCAGGGCACCATGGGAAATCCCTTGGCAGTCTAAGCCTATAGCAGCCTGGTTATGTGCAGGCTTGTGCCAGCACTAACTACAAGCTTTATCCAAATGCCTACTCTTAACCATAGAGAGGGTAGTTTCAAAGTTCACTGTTGAAGAGCAGCTTTGCCTACATGTAAAATTCAGTATTCATTCACGCTGCAATTTGATTAACTGTTGGATTGGGCAGCAGATTGTGGCTGGGAACAGAGTTTCAGAATCGGTTGGGTTCTGTGCAGGCGTCTCACCTGGCCAGTATCCCTCATGCTTGGCACATGATGGGTCTGGAGCCTTCCTGTCCTGGGCCATGCACACTCATTGCTAGTAATAATGTTTCCTGACAGGATAAAAGTTAACAAGAACGTAGCCATTTAGCCTTAGGTTTCACGACGAGGCACAGTTGTTTCTGAGCTTCCTTCAGGGTGGAGATGTACAGTTTGTACAGTTAAGGCTGGCTACTCTCTAGGCAACTGTCAACATTATAGGCGATTTTTAGCATTATATTCCTTTTGAACGCACACACTAGAAGATTCAGCCAGACCACACACTAACTATTGGTAGTAATGATTTCACAGTGGTGATTCCACAGACAACATCCGCTTGGTGACGCTTCCTTGTCTGCATCCTCTCATTGGCTATTGCAGCTATTCCATCGGATCGAAAGCAGCAGGACCTGGAATTGTAAATATCGAGCGTGTTCGATTTTTACATTTGGAGACCAGGAGCAGTAAAGTAATCATATTGGCACAACACACGAGTATTATTTTGGCAAATACTTGGTTTTGACAAACTGCTGCTTGGGTAATGTCAACAAAGTTGTTGGTCGGACAAATCGGGCCCAAATCAGGCCTAATCTCATGTAGCCAGGTGGCTCTAGTTAGGTGAGATTTGAGCTGTTGGGACGTTGGTCCAGATCTTCCAAAAACATGGTTTGAGGGTGGACAGAAGGACTCGGCTGTAGTGTCCAGCTGACTGCTCAGTGCCTGCGAGGGGTAAAAGGCTTCATTCCTTGTTCAGAATGTCCTTTTTCTTCACTCCCTGTTTGTTACTGTTTGTTCTCGTATTCATCATTTCTACACCTCCTACTCTCTCTCCCACAGCTTTAATGAGAGGCTTTTTCCTTTGCTGCATTTTCTCACTAAATAAAAATCCCTGTTTGACGCATACGGTAGAAAGTCCAGAGACGTCAGACCTCGTTAAATACTGTTAAAGACCATTAAGTGAAAAAGACACAATGTGACAGAGTAATTACACCTGATGTTTCGGGGCTG
>KV751343.1:5402340-5419235 GCA_001698575.1 Mola mola
TTTTTTGGTGTGTGTTGGTGTGTGTGTGTGTGTGTGTGTGTTTTTGCTGTGAAAGTGTCTGTTAGACACAACTGAAATCCGTGTTGGCTCCGCACAGCAAGAAGTAACTCTTCTGCAGAAATGAATTGCCTCTTTGGAAACCGCCTGAGCAGGCTTGAAATATCAGTCAGCAGAAAGCTGAGCACCTGGTCTTTGCTGATTTTAGCACCACTTATACATGTGTATCATGACTAATGCAACACGTAGTGCAACACTTTCTAAATGAAGCGGTCACAATGACAAAGGCAGTTTCTGCACATGAACGTTCTCGCTTGGTGTCTTGCACAAGATGACAAATCTCAAAACTTATCTGCAACCAGCAGCTTTTGAATAGAAGCTCGCTTATTGTGAGAACTGTCCTCTCCACGTTTTCAACATGCAGTTGGGGTTTTTTGGCAGAACTGGCTGTGTAATGGAATAGAAACACGACCCAAGGGAACGTGCACACATTTATACACTTTCAGCGTAGTGATCAAACGGACTCCACCCCATTTATTTTTCCCTGCCACTGGAAACACTCACAGCTTTATTTCTGGGCACAGTAACGCCGGTCAATGAGTTTATATTTCCTCCTTCCAGACTGTCGCAGTTAATGTTAACTGAAAACAAATCACCCAATAAATGTTTATTTAATGGCCGTATTTTATTTGTTTTCATCCCAATAAGTTTATAAAGTAGATTGTAAATTTGTAACCCGACACTTGGGAATACAGACATGGAATGAGAATGAGCTAGGTTGCCTATTTTTGTATAGTGGGAAATTAATTCTGAAAAACAAGTTTATAAAATTGGGGCTACACATTTTTATAGAATACTGACATTCAGTGAAATTCTTTTTGGGGATATGAAAGAATTCAGGAATTTTCACCAGATGACTTGAGTAGCTCTGGAGAATAAACTGTTCTATAATTTTATGTACAGGTTTCACTGCTGACAATACAACACAGTAGTGACATTACATGACATATTTGACTTTGCAAGCAAACTCAAACAAATAAAAAGGTACATAGATGGCATTTTCAGACTTCACACATCGACTGCTTGGTAGTTTTGATTCTCTACCATCATATAATGAATGATAGCTGACATCAGCCACCTGTGTGCTGCAGGATTGAAATACTGTGCAAATGTACTGATGATATTGAGAAGGTAAACGGAGTTAGTACATCATTTCATGAGATCATCCTTCAGTAAATAAACATGCCGACCTTTGGTTGGCAACATAATAAGTCAGGAACATGTGATTGGCTAAAAAGTAGAACACCCCCGCGCGGGAGTTAAAGTGGGCTAAAAGGAGAGAGTCATCTGATTGGCTACAGATAATTCCCTGGTGATAAAATGCACTTGTTGATCGAGGCATCAGATGAGTCTCAAAAAAATCCACACACAAGCGCATTGAAGTTCAAAAACCAAAAGCTGTTGGAAAATGCAGAGTCAACAGTTTGTGTATAAAATTTCATGTCATAAGCAGTTATGATTTACTGAGCTCATGAATGTCAATGAACGTGTCAGCAGTTTTAGGTGAGAAGTCAGGAGCCAGTCACATCTGTTACCAGTGAGTCGCCTAAAAGTGCTTGTCAGTGATTGGTGGAGAGTTAGCAAGGTTCGTTCTTGCGCTTTCTGCTAGAGAGTTGAGATGTTTTTGTTGGGGTTTTTTTTGATCGGTCTGAGAGCAAAAGACTGCGGAGGAGTTAATGTGTTACAGCAGGGCTGTTGCTTTGTTCTTGGCATGGGCTATAGCCGTCAGCAGCCTGTGTTATAGCTGGTTAATAAAGAACAGCTAAACTGGACGACATCTAAGTACCTTCGTTCTTGTGGAACGCTACAATAAATATGTGTTTTTAATTAAAATAGCTAATTATTTTAAATACATATATTCATGGATTTAGAACAAGGAATATTTGTGAATACATCAGAAATGATTTCAGAAATATATATCTGAACCCAATTAACTTATATGTGGATACTTTTTACATTTATATAGAATGAGAAATATTTTTGTGTACTTTGAAAAACATTTTTAAATATAAATCCCTAAAATGCATTTGTGAATTTTGATACTGATAGAACTGGATCACCATACTGTTAGAGTAGTACTCTGTCTCTAGTGTGTGAGGAGTGTTACATATGAGAGCCTTTTTTTTTTTTTTGCCCATTTTCCAACTATTTAGCCCCTCCAACAAATGCCGCGGAACAATTGTTTCCCTTTCAGAAGCTTTGTAATTCAGCCTTGAACTTAAGTTTCTCTTTTGTGATTATGTGAAAAGAAAAGAAAAAATTAACCCGACATTGAATGTCTTTGATAAATATTTATCCATTTTCTGCATTGAAAACATCTTTTGTTTTTGTGAGCCTGGTTGTTGGCATTTCACCTGTAATCCCATTTTGTCACTGAGTCTTTTTTCCTGAGTTATTGGTCAGTCAGTATCCAGAATCTTTTGGTTTCACTTCTATACAACGTGGTGATGCATCGTCCATCTTTATTTCTGTCAGACACTGCTTGACATTGTACGTCCAATGATGTGCATCCTGCACATTTTGATCTCGACGCTGAAACGATATATTATAGAACTTCGATAAAAAGCTGAGGGAAGCAGAATATCTTAACAGTTTAGGCTGAAAAACAAGAGGGTTTTGCTTTATAAATAGCTTAATTATTTACAGAAAGAGTAATTGAAAGTTGATCAATTCACTTTTCTTTGTCACATTCTTATCTATGTATTAAGTGAAATCCTGTAAAGCTGTTTTGCATGCTGTTTGGTTAGTGATACTGCTCTCTGACTGAAACACATAACACACATTTTGCACCTGAGCATTTTTCCTGTGTCCCTCATCTGTACAGCTCGTTTATGCTTTGCAGCACAGAAATGACGAGGCAGCCAATGTGTGTTACTGTGTGTGTACTTGTAACGAGATAAGTCTGTCAAATTTTAAACACATATGGTTTTTTTCACCATGCACGCCATGCACATGGCTTCTATCACTTCAAAAACAAATTTGTCGTCATAAACCTGCAGCAGATTTGATCCTTTCAGTCCACTGAATGCAGAATTTTGTCAAATGGAATGCTGCATTTTAACAAACATCAGCTGTTGTTTCTTTTGTTTTGTTTTAGTCTTTTAATCTGGTCTGACTGCGTGGGCTATTGCGCAGCGCAGTTGAATTACAGCGTCGCTGTAGATCCATTGAGAACTTGCATCAGGCTCGTCTCCTGCTATGTGCTGTGTGTTGGCCCCTCATCTCTCCTCTCCAAGTTGGCGGTTAGGCTTGTTACACCGTCTCATGCGGGTCTATAATGTTTCTCCCTAGGACAGTCTCCATGCAGGATTACAACTGCCACCAGCTATGACGCAATTATTCGTGCCTCGTACAGTGGGATATGCCAATTAAACAAACAACCAGCGCATACCGAGGATTCAGAACATTCAGGATCTTGAGAGCATGCTGCGCATCCACTTTATCTCTCGGTGAATAGTGTGTCCTGTCTTCCTCTTTCTACTCTCCCTCTCAAGACTCAATGCATGGAATTAAATGTAGTTATCCAGCCTCCAGTGATTCACCGTTTGACATTTACAAGTAAAGCTTTCTGTTTCCTGTCCTATTAGGGTATTTTGGAGGCGTGGGTAGGTTCAGTGTTTTCTGGACCACAACTCTCCTGACACCACCTGCCTGTGGCAGCACAGACAGGCTGTGAGTCATCAGTGCAGTTTACAGGGGGAATGCTTGCGTTTTAAGAGATCAACTGAGAAGGTGAAGAGCCATCTGAATGTGTTTTGGCTGTTGGCATTTGAGATCGACGGCAGAGAGCACCTGAACTGCTTTGTTTATATAGTCTTCACTAATAAGAAAAAAAGAAATGCATTTATAAGTAACTTTGTGACATTTACATTCGCCCCTTATGGAAACACATGCCAGTGAGACATAGCATGCTGCGGTTACTTAGTAGACTCAAAAAGTTTCCAGACTCCTAATGCATCTTTGTGCGACCTTGTGTGGGAGTTGGGGCACCACTATTGTACAGAGATAAAGATCTGCTGTCACATGACTCCTTTAATACCAACCAAATGCCTTAGTGGAACAATCATTCGATAGTTTCTATTTCTGCTCTTAATGAGAACAACCGTGGTATCCCCACATCCTTCCTCCGACCCCCCTTACCCCTTCAAGAAAGTGAACATTTAAAACAGCAAGCTGCAATTTGTTTAATGCATCTGGAAAGTCCCACAGATATGTTCCACATCAAAAAAAAAGATGAAATATACAGTACAGTCTATTCAGACTCTGCTGTTGAGTGCAGCTGGCCTTCAAACTCTGTGAATTAGATTTTTTTTTTTTTTTTGTCTGAATGCTGTTCAGTGTCAACACCTGGAAAGTGGTTTGCAGTCGGTTTTGACAAGAGATGAGTGCATGAGTTTAGAGTTTAGAACAAAACTGCTGCGGGAATCTAAATAGAAAAGTATTTTATCATATCTGTATATTTTGTGTATTTCGCCAATTAACGTGATGAAAGGACCCTCCCACCCTGACTGTATGTGTTTGTAAAACCCTTAAATCTCAAAATCTAGCTCCATATCCCAGTTTAACCTTCTTTACCATGTCTTACTGGAAATCTGTCCCTTTCTGTCGTTCCAGTCAAGTACATGCGCGAGGCCACGCCATATGTGAAACGGGGCTCCCCCGTGTCAGAGATCGGCTGGGAAACCCCCCCTCCTGAGTCTCCTCGTCTCGGCGGCTCTCCCAACAACTCCTCCTCCTTATCCAACCCTGCGAGCCCCCCTACACAGCCCACCATGTCACTTCAGGGTGACAAGAGGTGCATACCACTCAAGATGTGTTACATAACCCGCGCCATGACCATGCCAGACCCTGAGAACAGGTAAGTGGTACACATTTAGGAAAAAAAAAAAAAGAAATACCTGCGTCCTCAATCATGAGCAGAAAATATGTCACCAGTCTCTGTCTCCTTCTACTCCGTTGCCCATTTAACAGTGGGCAAAATTCCACTGATACTGTCTCTGATGAGGCTCCACCAGTTTGCTTCTAGTTGAGATTTAATCCCAAAATAAGTTTGACCTTGAAAGATCAAAGGTCACCTTTGTGACCTTGACAACACTCATATCTCAAGATTTCCTGGCAGAATCCTTCCAAATTTCAAGTGTGGTATCTTTTTAGCTAGTTTCCCTGTTTGAAAAAAAACAAATTTCAGTGTTTTGATACGCAGTTCAATTTAATTTAATCAAAATTAAATGAGCGTGATTAAAGATCAATGTCGAAAATGCTACATTACATGGCAGTGAAATTGAAAACGGTACTTCTAATTAGTATATTCGGTGGAGGGATGTGCTCTCTTAGTGCTCTTATTGCACAAATAAGTTAATTGATTGACTTACATCCTCACTGGCGTTAAACACAGCCAGCGACAATATATTTTCAGGTTGTCCAAGCTATTCTTGTGAATAAGATATCTCAACAATGCTTTGAGGGATTTTCTTCAAATTTTACACACGTCCGCTCTGACTCCATGATGGACTGGTAAGATTTCAGAGGTCATAGGCCCAAGTCAAGTTCGTGTCGGTCACACTTGTGAACATCAATGAAAAGCAGAATCAAAACCACTGACCTCTGGCTTTGATCAGACCTTTACCTTTGAAGCACAGAAGAATCTTAGGGAATCTTGTGGGCACAGTATCTCAAGCATTGTTTCCCCGAGAAATTTGTTTAGGCCTGGTGGTAAAAGCTGATAGAGACAATGAACACGGATGGAATTTGTCTCTCATTTCTACCCCCACATCTGTCCCTCTTCCTTCTTCCCCACCTGTACTTTGGTTTGGCTCCACAGATTTTGAACAGATTTTTGAAACACTTTGTTTTCCTTGTGGGCTGTTTGAAAGGCACAGAGAGGAAGTCCAACAGAGAGGCTCAAAAGATTTTTTCCAAATGAGTAGAGCTGAGCGATATGGATCATGTCATATCAGGATAATGACATATATCATGATATTGTACATTTTCTGTAAATTCCATGTCTAAACCAAACAACCACATACTTCATAAGAACCTGTTGTTATTTTGATAATCCTGTCGATTAAAGAGAATCTAAACCCCAAAACTGCAGTTTTGATCCGAAAACGTATTGCTCTACTTGACCAACCACTGTAGTTTCATTGTCCAGGGTTAAATGCCAACTTGAGGGGGCATTTAAACGCCAAGTGATTATTTTTGTAGTTAAAGATTATATCTTCAGTGTGAATAAATGGGCTTGGGGTTGAACGCTGCACACGTTTGGGGATATTGTTGAGAATGACCAACAAATTGCTACTTTCCTTGTTTTTATTTAAATGGAATTCCATGACAATAGGAAAAAGATAGATATTGCTAGTAAAACTACTTAAAGTAGTTCTCAGTCACAGTCTTTAAAAAAAAACATGAACAAAAAGCAATGCTTCGTAGAATTGCTAATGTTAGCATTGTAGGCTAACAATTTTAACTTTTTTAACAGGAACTGGAACACCAACTGAATAAGTTTAATATGAAACACTTAAATGCTCTAAAGGAGCTGATTTAACTTTCTACCACATCACCATTAGCCCTTTCACACGGCTCCGTGCTGGTTCTGGCCTGCACTTATTTTTGAACTGGCCAGCACGTTCACACTCAGAACTTTCTAGGTTTGGAACCTGAAAAGTTGGTTCTTCCTTGCGAACCGTGATGTCTCCGGTGACGTTTGGTGATGTCTTCCGTGGGCGTATCTTATCAGGAAGGAGAGTTAAACAAGTGTCGAATGCCACCTGCTATAGAAGACGAGAGACAAACAAAGAAGGACGGAGACCAAATCTACATTGAAGAAAGTTGTTCAGTGGTCTGCGGAAGATACAAAACGTTTGGTTGCAATTTGGTCATCCCTGAGTATCAGGAGAAACTCGAAGGTCACACCCGCAAAAGAAAGCTGTATGCAGAACGGTCAGACGAGTTGGCAAAGACTGAGTTCGCAAGTAATGCCCTCTGATGAGGACATCAGCCTTGGGAACCTCGGTTCCACTTAGACCAGTCTGAACGTGGGCTGGTTTGCTATAAAGCACAAATGACAAGAACCGTGTCGGTGTGAAAGCGCTGCATGTGAGCTTGTTAAACCTAATGTGGTACAGGCTGCCGGGCGACTACAGGAAGTCAATGACCACAGACAGTAACCAGTCTGAAACCCAACAGTCTGCACGTATTCCGGAACTCTTATATTTTCTTTGAAAGGCCACAGTATTGCCTTACACAGAACTGTTCAGAATTTAAGCACGAATATAGCAGCAAGTGCTGTATGTCCTGTGAGTGCAGTAGTGAACTCTAGTCGACTTTCCAAACTCCAGGCTTTGCTTCAATATTGTCACTGGCAAATGCCTCAGAGTTCAAATTTTGAAATAACCAAAAGATTACCTTAATTAACCAAAGGTTAACCAATTCCTCTGTGATCCTTAACTCGGCACTGGGGAAGAGAAATAGTGTGTCTGCAGCCTTCTTCCGCTCTCCTCGAGGGATTACTCAATAGTGTTGTCACACTTTGTGAGGCCGTTTTCAGTTTTTTTTATAGACAGACTTTTGAAGTATAGCTCACAGATAACTCAGCGGGGAGTGCAGTCTGTTAGGAAGTGTTGTCAAGTTAATCGGTCGGTAACACGACAATGGCCCAATCAAACAGCGTGAGGGCAAAAAGCGATTTAATGTTCCGACATTGTTGGCGTGGCACTCTATGTATGTGCGCTCGCTGTCCTCGTCGTTCCCTCTGCTTCACCCTCGACATGTTCTTTCTCCTCTCTCTGGTCCTTTTTTTGTGGTTGTTGTCACGTTTTGCTGTTTCAGGTTTTATTTTCTCTCTAACTTGTTTGTGTTTTGTTTTTTATTTTTTTACATTTTATCATCCGCCTCTCTTTTCTCTCAGTCTTTGTCGTCCCGGCTCTCTGCTTTGTTATCTGCCTCTCTGCTTCTCTCTATCTCCATCCTTTTCCAGTTATTATCTGTCTCTTGATTTATTTCTTTTTGCTCCCACTGCAGCGCAGAGTGTCTATCATTCTGTTCCTCCATCCATACGTGTACCCCTCTGCATAGGCAAGATTTTCAGAAGCTTGAGATAGTTGAACCTCACTAAACCTCAAAGCTTCAGACGTCGGAAGCAACATCAAAGTCAAGCGGTTGCACTGAGCAGTGACTTCAAAGTTCCTCTGTCTGTGTAGACGTTGTTAGTTGGCGCTGTGCTGGAACTTGAAAATGTAAACACTGACACATGCAAACAACCATTACGACAAATAAACAAATGAAAACATTGTCTGCGGACAGAACAGATGGTTCCCTCTCGGCTGTGAAACTTTTACTTCGCAAAAATAGTAATGACGAACAAAAAAAAAAAAAGGGCTCAGTGTCCAGTTAGTTGAGTTAGAGAGACTTTGTCCTCTGTGTACCGTTCTGCTGACCAGTGTCTGGGCCCCCTCCTCACGCCACAGGCTGGTGGCCATTTTGAAAAAGCATCTTTTTTGCCCAGATACTTGTGCAAACAAAGGGTTTCATCACATGTAAAGAGGACAACCGAGGCAAAAGTCCCACTTTTTAACTGTGTCCCTCAGATTTGGCTGGAGGGATCCCCTTTTTTGTAAAAGACTAACACACGTCCTCTGCTAATATCGACATTTACATTTGAAAGTACGGAAACGGAAAATGAAACTTGCTCAGCAGCACTTTCATTCCTATTGATGGAGACAGTAGTGGATATAAGTCGGGATCAAAATCCCGTTTGTCAAAACAGACCATAAACCCCAAAATGCACCTTTTTCTCTTACCCATCGCTTGTTAGTTTTTACATTACTCCTCCAAGCCCAAAACTATTTTTCTATCAATAAGCCTCTGTTTTCATGTAAAATACAGGCGAAAAACGGTCTGTTACTCCTCAAACGCTCGTCGCCATGTAATCACAACAGTGCTCCTAATATATCTATTTGAATTTGAATGGATTTTCATTCCATCAATCGACAATCATCAGTCAGTACAAGATGAGTTGTTCCATGTACACAATCTAGGCAGCCAAAATGAACGGGTCCAGCACTGGGATTGTGGTGGCTCTTTACATTTCTCAGTCTCACTTGTGCTGGCAGAGAAGAGTTCAGTCAGTGACAAAGCTTGTCTTGTAGTCAGTGGAGCACGGAAAAAAGGGTTTTACTTGTAAAAGATTGGAAACCACTATATATTTTTTCATTTTCTTTGTTTTGAAATCAGCTGGTTGCTTCTCCTCTTCACCCTCCAGGCCTTTGGAAGGAGCATCTTAGCTTTCGCTTGAAGGTTTTTGTTTCGTCAGGTGGTTTGATTTGCTACTCCAGTCCTCCATTCCAGAAGCAGGTTCCCTCACACACTGTGCAATGCAGTTTGATCTTATATCTAGTGTCTGTACCCACACATCAGATGGCTTGATGAATAAAAACGACTTAATTTTGATAATTAGCTGGGTAGCATCAGTGGCTGAATGACATACGTTAACATGCTATTCATGTTGTGGTTGTCATGGCTGTACAGTCTGTAGTAACAGCCATCTCGCCGTCACGTCGCTAATCAGTTCAGCCCCGCTGTCTTCGTACATCTTTCCACTCTCGTGGCTTGTACTCTGGCCAGCTTTCAGCTCGCTGAAGCCTTCTTCTTCCACAAGACGTAGCGATAATAGGAGCAGATCTCCTGTCACCATTTTATTTACTAGCACTAGCAGGCTAATCTTCACTGCGTGTGCTAACAAGGCTCGTAGAGGATGTGATGACACACTGGCTCTTGTCTGTCTCCACAGGTTATTTCCTGTACTTTAAGTACAAGAAATAACGTTGAACAAGTATTTCTGGAAGTTTAACGCAACATATTTTATTTTGGGCACCGTTTAAGGCCTAATTTTCTGATGTTGCACGTGACGCCACCTAAGTACAATTGCTGTAGCCAAAAACAACCGTGTGCAGGTACGCAAATAGTAAAACGCTACTCGAAAATAAATGTGACCATCCCAAATCCATACCTAGGGGGTTGGACCCTTAATTTCCCAGATAGGGAAATTAATGTTCCTATTAAAAAAATTCTTGGACTTTGGAATTTCTCTACTCAACTGGTCATATAACAATTTGCCATTGATGACAGGAAGAAAATTCCACGCCTTTTTTAACACTGATATATATTAATTCAGTGTAATTGCAATGGTTTCCCCAGTTTTTAGAAATGTCCTGCAAAGTTCTGCAAGATTTCATGTTCCAAGTTTCAAGTGAACATTTTAACCCAAACAATTGTCTTTCCCTTACCAAGCTTATCATAATGTAATAAACAGCTTACAAAGAAAATGATATTCTCTATCTATATTTCAAGGCTAGTGTACTCAGTGGTGAGGTTGGAAGGCTCTCTCTCTTATTTCTACTTTTGGGGAAAAACGAGTGAATGTTTGCAAACCCTGGGATCAAATACTTTTTTTTACATAAAATCACTTTATGACAAACAGGAAGATTATTCGCTGCCAGTAAAACATTTTCAATTTAGCTAATTAAATTTGCCTTTAACTACCAAAGGGCTTTTGCCAGAGGCCCTAGCTTTGTGAGAGATGAAATGCATCTACCAGAAGCCATCAGGTGGCCAAAGACACACACAGTTGTTTTGTTTTGTAGTTTTGCAATGTCATCATCTTCTCATAATGTATTACATTACGAAAAAAAAAAAATGTTTCCTTGAGCCATCATGGTTCACTGTGCTGATTGTTAAATTACCAAATTAAAGGCAGTATTCCATTATGTTGCTACATGTTCTCATGAACATGCACACTGCCAGTTTAGGTTATGATTATTAATTGGTCAGAACCCATTTTGATGCTGCCCACAATTCCGTCCAACAGCCGTCGCTCAGGCTGTAAAGGCCTGTGTTTATAACACACATTCATACCCAGATCTGACACCCATCAATGGGTCAGAACCTGTTTTAGTGCTGGCCACCTTTTGTTTGGCACCTGTGTCTCGGCCAGGATAGGCCCGAGTCCACCGTACTCAATCGGGTCCAGATCCGGCAACCATCAAAGGGCCAGAACCCTTTTCGGTGCTGACCACCGTTTTGTTCAGCAGACGTGTCGTAGCCAGGAAAGGTCTGTGTCTGTCACAGCTAAATCTGAGCCAAATCTGGCAAAAATATAGCGACCAAAGCCGGCTAAAATTTGGTCCCATAGAGCTGGATCACAGCCGGGTCAGCTGACAATTAACCACAATTAGACTGAGTCTGATGGCTACCTGAGCCTGTATTTGCATGTCGGATGTCCTCGTGCCTCCATCACAACACTGGGTGCAATACCACAGCTTCCACCAAAACAAAGTTAAAAAGTGCCGGTCACGACAGTGTCCCACTGCGCCTGCTGAGGAGCACCATTCCTGTTTCGGGTGTGAATTGTGTTTCTACTGTAGACTAATATATGATCCCAAATGTACTGTGTGGTAAAATTAAACACAGAGTAATTTAGGGATATCCATAGCACCATATGTACTGACATAATTAACATAAGTTTCACAATTTAGGAAAGAGGCTTATGAGGAAGTAGTTGGCCGTGTGCTCCTAGGTTGAATATTGGATCTTTAAAGAGCAGCATATGGTTGAACATTCACTTTACTGGCCATAACTTTGAATTTATTGGTCAGCCAGTTCTGCGAGGATCTGGGTTGAATAATGTATCTCTTCTAGTGACAAGGCCAGTTTTGGTTTTACACAGATAAGACATTGTTTTGTGGTTTGATAAAGCTGGAGGGCAGCTTCATAGATGCAGATAAAGTGTGTGGACAAATTTACCTTCACCAGCATGTTGTTTTTTTTATGGTGTTCTTTCCTTATCCTCGTGCTTAGGACAAATTCCTCCTCTGACTGACCAGTAAATACCTAGTAAATGTTTACATGAGAGAAATGTGGCCTGTTATAGTTAACCCATGAAAATAGAAAGTTGAATGCTTCCCGTCATCATTATCATTGTAAGATTGCAGGGAATGACTAAACCAGCGCTCTGTTCACTTATTTTTGGGCGCAGAGCTGAAATGGTTTAAGAGGCTTTATGTTAAGTGACAGGGAAAATCTGGCTTATCTTGTTTTTAACTAAAGTCAGTGTAATGCTGCGTCCCTCTGAGGACGTCTCTTTTCATTTCAGCAGTAAGTGTGCGTAAGCCTCAGAGGACAGACAGGAGGGTGTGATATGAGGAAAGGCATGTACAGGGATGAGAAGAGATGTTAAAAGTCAAGATAAAAGAAGTGAAGGAGTGTGACAGGGAGAAGGGAGAAGGCAACATTTGATCTATCTTTATTTTAACTAAGTCATGCTGTGAAGACATTTTTCTCCTTAACACACACACACACACACGAACACACACTGGTTAGGGACATAAAGTCTTAACTCTCTGTGACATCAGTGAAATGTTACATTAAAAAAATAGAAAAAGAAGTACAGGATTACACTCTTATCTCTGTCAGTGTGGATTGAAAAGGGTGTGAAGAGATGAGATAAGAGGAAGTGAGGTGGAGGAGATAAATTCAGAAAGAGCAGGAAAAGGAATGATGAGCAGTGATTGATAAAAACGACAATGCACATCTCATGGAGAAGGTGGGAAGAAAGGCAGTAGCTCTGAAAGTCTATTTTTATTATTAATTTGTGTCCTTACCGTGTGTTGACATGAAGCGTGAATGTGTAAATGAGAGCGGAAATCCACAGGAAACATGTGGCGGTGTAATAGGTGGAGATGAGTCCTGGCAGAACCAGCGTGGTTCCTCACGGTACGTCGGTTTTCTCCACCTCAGCGTAACCTTGGGAAGTTTTTAAAAAGGTTTATTTAATTCAAGTTTCCACCAAGCAGTACAGTTCAGTTCAGTTCAGTTCGGTACGGCACACTTGGGAGCTTACCGTTCTCAAGTACCACAGGCGAAGGGTGATAAAACTGGCATGGTACACAGTTGGCTACACAGCTTTTGACAATGGAAACGCAAAATAATGTGTACTTTGCCGAACCGAACATTTGATGTTCAACTTTCTGTTACTGAAATCAGCTGTATATCAATAGCTGCCAGAGCTGCAACTAACAATCATTTTAATCACTGACTAATCTGCCGATTATTTTCACAATTAATCGATTAATCATTTACTCCAGAAATGACAAAGAAAAGGAGAAAATCCTGAAGCTGGAACCAACAAATGTTTAATAATTTGCTCAAAACAATATTCATATTATTCAATGATTAAAATAGTGGTCAATTAATTTGCTTTCGACCAGCTAATTGACACGAGCATACAAAATGTAATTATGACTGGAATACAACCATTTGGTATCTTTTACTGCATCGGGTCAAGATGGCAATGCACATATTGATCAGAAAATGATATATCCTATCTAGTTTTACTAGCCATCCTTAGGTTCACACCAGCCTTGTTTAGTCCGGTTGAACCGAACCCTGGAGCGTTTACGCCCTCGATGCAGTTGGGTTGGGTTGGTTGGAACGTGGTCCCAGCCCTCTGATGCAAACCAAACAACTGGACTCGCTTGATCCGCTTGAAAGAGGTGATCTTGGACTGCTTGCAAGTGAACTCTGGAGCTGATCATCACAGGCGTGAACCCCATCCGCACCAAATCAATGGAAGTTTCCTATCTACATCTCATTTCCTGTTTTGGTAGCCAAAGGAGACGTTAGCAATTGGATGGATTGCAATCAGCAAATCACTGATAAGATGACCTCGACAATATTTTGAACACAAGATGGAAAAGTAAGAAAAGTAAGGAAAATAAGTTTTAACTCATAGATCTCCTGTGTATTGCTAAAAGATCGTAGTCAGATCTCATTAGAACCAACCGTCTTCCTGGGTACACTCTCCAAAACATCTCTAATGAAAGACTCCAATCATTAAATTAATCAGTGTACGGTGTCCGACCATGCGTTTGTGCAACATCTGCTAACATCTGCTGATTTGCATCCAGATTGGGATGAACAGGAATGCTCCATGATGCAGGCTGCAGTAGAAATTGTGAGGGTTTTCTCGTTTTTGTCCACCTAACCATCTGACCGATGATTGAACGGTGTGACTTATGTAATTGTGACTTTTGTTCGCTTGAGATTTGCCTTTGTGAACGCGAACCGAACCAACTGAAAAAAACGCTGTATCCAATTTGCATCTGGTCCGCACCAAGGAAGTGAACTATTAGGTGTGAACACGACCTAAAAGAACAGAATGCATAAACCACACACCCCCCAACTCTCCCCTGTCCTGTCCCTTAATCAACCTGCCTTTTACTGGCAGCGGTTGTATTTTTAACCCAGAGAAACACCTGGAGCTGATTCATCGCATTCACCGGGGCTTTTCCTGGTCCCCAGTGTGCACTGTATAAATAAAGAAGGCTGCAAGGAAAGCATGTTTGTGGAGTCGAAACCACCTCGGTTTTGGAGCAGCTTCTATTTTAAACCACTGGGAGCACCTGGACAGTGGGGTGCTGTTAACAGAAGTGCTTAATTGTTTCAGGGAAACGCAGCGGCTAAAGAATACATTTTTACTAATGCTGCCAGTTGAAACTAAACCAGTACTCACGAGGAGTTGCCATGAGCACATACTGCAGCAACATTCTAGCAATAAAAGCTTTCGTTACTTAATTTTCATTTTTACTAATGCCTGTAGAACCAGCACAGGTCACAGGTGTAAGATAAATAGGTTCTTAAAACTAGTGTTATCTTTTGTGAATTTCTGATAATCCAACCACCTGGGATTAGCACAGTGTGTTCTTTAAACACTGAGCTCATGCTGAAGAATTTGTCTAAAAGTGTGTCTAAAATTCCACAAAATACATCTTGTATTGAAAAGTGTGGTGTTGGGGAAGGGTTGCCGGTCAGCATTTTTGGTCTGACAGAATCTTTTTGAAATTATCCCAACAAACCTCTACATGGAATTGGTACTGCAGCTGCATCAACCATTACACTAGTGTGGTGGAGTTATAAGCCAAAAAGACAAATCAGCAGAGCAATAAAGAAGTGGCTACACACAGTGTATTTACAACTGAGGTGAAATGATTACAAATGATAGTGCTGCCATCCAAACTTTAGTCTTTGCCAGCATTTGTGTCAGTTCAGTTACTGTCACTTATTTCCTGTTACTCACTTTGTGATGTTTACAGAAGACAAATTCGTAAGGTACATTTTTTTCAAATTTTAATTCATTTGTGGAGTCTTTAGTGGAGTTATTGGCAAAAAAAATGCCATTGCGTTGCACAGCTTTGTCAAGCTAATTAGTCTAACAGATTTCCATACTGCAATCATTTAAAAAAAAAAAAAAAAGATGTATTCTGTATAATTTTAGACCCTCAATGTTTGGGAAATAGGGCTTAGGAAGAGGTAAGGAATTCTCCGTTAAGTGTTGGTGTGCCAAAGTTCTTTCCTCAACAAAGGAAAGCAGCGTATCTTTACTTATATGCGTCTCTTCAGATTATTGCTGCTGCTGGTGTCACTCCAAAGGAACGGACACAAACAGTATTGATGCTACAACCTGAGTGTCAATGCTTTGTGTACTATAAAGGCTGCAACTTGTGCATTTTTAACATATTCACTGAGCACACAATCAAAGAGCTGCACAGCGAGATAGAGAAGCCTCCTACACATGCATTTCTCTCAAGGTTTTGAATATTCCCAAATGATATAAGGAGATTAGCTATGGATATTTAATGGGAGAATGCATTGTGTCATATGGCCCACAGAGGATGCACGAGCGGCGGCGGGTTTTGAATCGACTTGAATTGATGTAAATTTCAGGGCGTGTCATTTCGTCTTTCGGCGTGCCGGCTTTCAAGTGGATGAGACAAACAAGCATCTGTCGATGCCGAATCCTTAAAGGATAACATTTCCTTTCTAAAGCCACAAGTTCAGATTGAATTGAGTCAAATTGGATCTGCTGATAAGGCTAGGAATGTATTTTCAATATTCAAAAGGAATCGATTCATCAAGGGCCGTGCGGTGTATAAGTCTTAGCAGCCGTCCAGTGATAGCAGAGAGGTTAAAATTGTTTTAACTTTTCTCATCTCCCTCTTCAGACAACTGGAGCTGCACTCCCCCGACGCCAGGCACACTGTGGTGCTGCGGTGCCCAGACCAGCCATCTGCCCTTTCCTGGTTCTCCGCCCTGCACGCCATCACATCCACACTGGCACAGGTCTGTCTTTTATTTCACTCATTTAATGGGCAATTGTCATCAGAGTGGCCAATTAGATATTTAATCGATCACATACTGTGGCTATGATTCAGCTCTTCAGAGGTGCTTTGAATCTAATGTATCCTGAATGATCATCTCTCCTAAAAACTGTCACCACTCCACAGCGGGCGCTGGCAGAGGTCGTCCAGAACACAGCCACGACGGGGGTTGCTGGCAGCAAAGAGATACGACACCTGGGATGGCTGGCAGGAAAGGTAGGAGTGTGTGGGAAGGAGACAGAAAGTGTAAAATGCTTTATAGTACCGTGAACCCTGTGTGTGTGTGTGTGTGTGTGTGTGTGTGTGTGTGTGTGCGTGACATCTATGTTTACAATCATCAACAATGGTTGAGGCGGTCCCTTCTGACTTATGACAGTTTAGTGATTTTGCGCCGTAGTTGTGTTGACATTTTTGCCAAATGAGGACATTATCTTTAAAAGGTTAAGGATCGGTTTTAGAATTTGGGTTGAAATAAAGGTTATTTTTTTCATGCATAGCTTTTGAAAATTTGTTACATATTTGTTACATATTTCTTGTGATATTTCTTCTTCTTCTGTGTGTATTTCAATGTTAAATGTCAAACATTTTTTTATTCGGTTTTAGACCCATCACATATAATGGACCCTT
>KV751343.1:5428914-5439732 GCA_001698575.1 Mola mola
AAAAGTTTCTGTCCTGTAATAACCTGCTAGTCTTTCACTCTCGGTTCCTCTGTCTCTTTTCACCTACTGCCCCTCCGTCCCTCCCCTCTATCTTTCCCACTCACCAAAACAGGGGCTTTTGTTGCAACTTGAAAAGCCTCATTCTCTCTCTCTCTCTTCCTATTATCTGTGTGTGCGTGTGTGTGAGTGTGTGTGTGTATGTGTGTGTGTGTATGTGTGTGTGTATGTGTGTGTGTGTGTGTGTGTGTGTGTGTGTGTGTGTGTGTGTGTGTGTGTGTTTTCCTGTTGGAAAACCTACTTCAGGTCTAATTTTCACTCCTGACCGTGACAAACACCCTGCCTCTTCCTCTGATCTATGAGATGTTTGTCCTGCCAGATTCTTTACACGTCATTAGATGGATATAACGCATTATGAGACTCATTTTTCATCACAAATGGGATGTTTGGAGGGTTCCAGGGATATTACATACTGTATATTTGCGTGCGACCTGTTCTATTAGAGTCACAGGCCATCTTATCAATATTACTTCCTGAAGCTATAATCAACACACGTGTGTTGTTTTAGCATGAGGAAATAACAGTAATATATTGCTCTGCTCCAGCACAAACAAACCCACACCAGCTGGTCCCAACACTCTGATGATCAGTTTGCTTTGAAGCAAACATTTCCTCTGTGGAAAAAAAATATACAGAACGCCATATCACATTAGTGTATAAATACGAAACAAGGCCGACGTTGTGTTAGAGGTCATCAGAGGTCACTGATAAAATGTTCCCACAAACTTAATGAGGGGTGGGACAAATAGTAGACTCAGAAGAAAAAAGAAAAAGAACCAAAATCCTTCAAGGATACACAACCAAATAGCAGAGCGTTGCACAAATATCTTCCCTGTTATTTCTAACACAGCCCAGTTTAAGGGAGATTTTCCTGTATATGTACTTGTACATATACAGTTCTAGCAAAATGCGGCAGAAAAAGCTGCATTTGTATGAAGTTGTTACAAATTAATAGTGACATTTGTCAGGTGATGTTGGCTTCCCTGTGCACCTGCATGAAAATGTCTGGAAAATGGGTTTATGAGTCCATCTCCAAGTCGACCTCTTGCTCCACGTTGTTTGTCACATGTAAAATCGCACATCAAAGTACCTCTCGCCTTTGCAGCAGTGCTCACAGTTACTGTTGTCTCTGTTTTTCCCACTTGGTTGAACAACAGTGAGAAAACGTGTGCTGGAAGCATAAATGTTTGAAATGTGCAGAACCAGACGAAATGCTAATAAATATGCACAATAACTGGAATATATGTATATATTTAGCGTGTGTTTTCATGACTAGATTACACCCCATTGATCTGCTTCTATGTGAAAGGTAAATTAAACTGAAGAAGAATTATTTGCCAGCTGTGTTTGACGTTAACCGTGTGTGTGAGCGTGTCTGTGTACACATTTGGAACCTTGGTTTAATAATCGCCTTTAAATAAAGAGGCGATTGAGAAGGGGATTTAGGTGTGTATAGTGTGATTAATGTGGTTTAATGCGATGACGTGGTTAAGCAGTCAGAGATCAGCCTGTTGAAAGTTGGAAAAAAGAGATAAGCGCAAGCAACAACACACACAAGACACATACATACATATGCATTCATGTTTAAAATTCCTTTTCCGTTTCAGCATAGATGCATTAGCCTACACACACTGTCACTATCATATGTGCACACATGCAAATGCACACTCCCTTCCCTGTGCGTGCGCACACATCCTGCTCAGGCTGTCAGCAAACAATGGAGAGATAAAAACTGTCCTCTCGCTCACACGTGTCACGCATACACGCCAATCGGCGGATCAGATGTCGTCCAGAGAGTGGGGAGCTCATGCTGTAAATGAATTTTTTCAGTACGAATAATGAGGGAACTCATTTGTCGAGGCAGTTTCAAAAAAAAAAAAAAAAGCAGCTTGATCACACCTTGTGGTAACGAGACAGGTTTGTCATTACAGCAGCGGAGAGTGATGAGTAAATTGGGAGCGTAGATAAAGATAGTACACTGTGATGAGAGAGCGGGACAAAGTGATGAGAAATGGACAACAGAAATTACAGCATGCTTTCAGCGGGCTCATCTGCACTCGCAGAGAGGAGCCTGCCGCTGTAATGTGGTGAATTAAGGTGTAATAGACACGAGTGAGGACAGTCAAGCTCACTTTGAGAGAGAGTTTGCCACCATGTTTGGTTGATGTAGCCGGAACTCATGTTGTGCGAGAGGTGCTTCTAATATTTACTGATGTCAATGGGGTGGATAAAATGTTAAAAATACCACCTTAAATTTCATGGCAACAAATACTGCATTGTTGCCAATGGTAGATTTCAAAATTGACTTTTTGTTTCGTAATTTATGTAAAGAAGTTACATTTTCTTAATATATATTATTACACTGTTATTAAATATTTCTAGCCCTTTTTTTGTTTCAATTTTGATTATTATGGCTTATAGAGTAAGCGTGAAATATTCTAACATTTTCTGAGCTGTAGGCCATTGTTATTGAAATTGAAATGGTAAAATGCTTTCAATGTTTTGGTTTATGTGTATTTAGACTAGAATATATTAAAAGTTATTTTCATAAGTAATATTTTTGACATGCACAAGTAAGCCAACCAGTCTGAGATCCTAATATCTCAGCGAGATCTGTTTTAATTGTATTTAATTGTGGACTGCGTAATGCAAGAGCACTGCTGCTGTTTCACCCATTGACATAGATAAAGATGAGCAGTGTGTATCTGCTTCCTCTCAGTGTATAAAAAGAATATTGGAGTATTGGAGATACAAGTGCTGCAGGGACTCCAGGCAGTGGAGCTGTGGCATCAAGTTCTCACCCGTCTGCCCAAACATAAGCAGCTCTCTTCTGCTAATCATGATTTTTCACCCAGTTTTGTAGCTTCAAATATTGATCAACCACAACGCTAACGCTTAGCTTTGCTTTCAGTTGGGCTTGCTGTGTACGTTAAAATGCTCAGCGCTACATCACACCTCCCTCGATCTGGCTCATTTTAGATCTGTCCAGTTGCAGCCTGTTAGCCTGGCAGTGCCAAAAAATAAACTATCCTTGGCATTTATGCAGGTTTTAACCAGAAAAACATTGATGTTTCATTAACTGAAAAAGCTATGGCACTGTGCATGCCTGTTGAAAAACCTAAAACATAAACATAAAATGTCTTTATGAATCATAGTTAACAAAGCTGTTATAATCATTAGCAGTATAATTATTTCAATAACTGTATGTATCCCTGTGTGTGTTTGTGTGCCTTTAACACCTACAGTATATTATGTGTATGTGTGTATTACAACTAATACAGGCAACAATGATGTTGTGAGCATCTCATTAACGAAGGATTGAACTTCTCCTTTCCGTTTGTCTTCCAGGCTGTCTGTACCAGGGTCAGGAGTGCAGGCTGGTAATTGACTACGAGCAGGGCTTCTCCGTGCTGGCTGACCCCACGCCGCTGGGCGACAGGGAGAATGAGGAGGAGGAGAGAAAAGCTCACACTCCCAGCAAACCCCAGGTGGTCCTGTCTTACCCCTACGAAAAACTAAAGATGTCATCAGACGATGGAGTACGCATGCTCTTCCTCGACTTTGGAGGGAAGGAGGGGGAGATTGTGAGTGTTTATCTTTTAAATTTTACATTCGAACACAAAAATGTATCAAGGGCCAACGTTTCGCATTAAAAAATGCATTTGAAGACTTCTGTCTAGGCCTACTTCTCATTTATAGGCCTACTTCTTGTATTTAATACCATCCAAAAAACATTACAGATTCCCAGCTTGTTTTTGCCATGGTCACGTCCAACCCGCACTAAATAGCAGAAGTTCAGACCCGCTCTCGGGGGTTTTCAGCAGGCCTTCTGGGAAATGAAGCTAAACAGAAACTGGAGTGTAAGTGTTCGAGTGACGGGCCGAGTTAAAGTGGTACAGCAGAAAGCAAATTGCAGTAGTTCATCACCAAATAGCTCCTGAAATAAAGTGAACTCCACACATCAGTAAGGCAGTTGAGATTTCTGTAAAAATAGCCTGTCATTCACTGTAAGAGTTTTAATCTGTTTGCAGCATGAGGAGGTCCAGCCAGGGTTGCAGAGAGTAATCAGGAACAGTCATGTGCACACTTGAAAACAGAATTTTTTTTAATTTCACTTCTGTTAGGAAAGTTGCATTTTGTGCCTCCTGGGTCTTTGGTAACAAACTATTATGAAAATCAATGTTTCAGGAAGATGACCTCTACTAACTATTTCATATCCTTACTTGCACTTGTTCCAGCCCTGAAAAACAACATTCAGGTTTTGGCCTTTATAAAGCTGTACCACTGTGATTCACTGCATGTCTCAAAATGGAGTGCCGGTGGAAACTATAGTATTTACTCTCTTGGTTTGTTATTTTCAGAAATTGGGAAACTGAGAGGTTTTATATCTTCCCTTAAAACGTGTGAGTAACAATCATATAGCGTACAGCTTCGTATTTTCCGTCTGTCAGATGAACTCGTGTTCAAATCCTCAGATTATGATGAAAGAAAATAGACAAGGACTTGGGCGCTTGCATTCAAAACCCTCTATTGGCTACCAAGGCAGAACAGATTTTGGTGTCTGTAGCATTTCTGAATTCCAACTCAAGGCTCATTAGTTCAGCATTTTGAAAGTAGAACCAGCTGGGCTTTTTTTAAGTGTTGACTGTACTGTTATTAGCTGGCAGAGACTGTGTTTGTCTAATTTGTCACAGCAATTGACAATTTATAGGGCTTGTAAAGCATGTTTTTGAGCCATAACTCCAGAAATAATTAAAATAGAGAGGTCCAGCTGGTGTCATTTTGTAGCTGAATGCAATGGCTACAGACAGACTTTTGGGATTTCAAGGTCAAAGGTCAAAGTCACTGCCAATTTTTCCCATTTATCCAGAATGAATTTACATAGAGAGGTCATACTGTTGTCATTTTGTTGCTGACGCTGGTTACAGATTATTAACTTGTGTTCTTTTAAGGTCAACAGTCAAGGTCACTGAAAACAATGTTTTGGGCATATTCAGAAGGAATTGCAATGGCAAGGTCAAACTGGTGTCATTTTATAACTAATCCCAGGGTCTATCATATAGCGGGAACCAGCTGACTCTGCGTTTAATGTGTCACCCATCAGGTGGCACCAGCATTTGCTCTTTTTCACACCAAATGACCTTGACCTAAAAATCACACTTAGGAATGCTGAAAAACACTGATACCACAGAAAACTCAAATATGATCTCACAGAAAAAAATGACCTTTGATGCATATGTTGTATGTTATGTTATGTATGCATTCTCTGAGTGCATTCTTTCCTGTTTAGGTATATGCTCCAAAACTGAAGTATTCAACAAATTTACACATAACAATGACTGAAAATTTAAGGGACCACCAGGAAAAACTACTTGTCACTGTTTTGGTGGCTTATGAGTACTTGTACCAAATTTTGCCAACACACCCACAAGTTTTTGAGACGTTTCACTTCAGCTGTTTTCTGAAGCAAAAATCTGAACCTGATCTTGAGAGGAAAAACTCAAGACTTTCATGGGGAAACATGGCCAAACAGTCCATCCAATACTTGTATAAGTTAAGTTCAGACTGTAATGGTGGACCAACTCACAGACCTGAAGGTCCTAAAAATAGGACTTTTGGGAGATAAAATTTTTGTGGGTGAGTAACAATGTGCATGTAAACTCTTTACATTTATTCCCCAGAGAGTGCTGGGCAGGATGTATCCTCCAACACTTAACACACTGTTAGACTGGAGCGGCTAAACAGTAGTTTATATTTGCATATATTTTTAAAAATCTGCCTACAGGTGTAAGGAACAGGATGTGAGTCAGTTTGCCAGTGAAATCACCCACCGTTCATGCAGGCTATGAGCAGGGCCTCGTTCACAGCAATGTGGTGTTTATGTCTGAAGCTGTGTAATCCTCCCCTCATAGAGACCTGTGTTGACTGTGTCTTTAGTTTGGAATATGCTTTTATGGTTATATTATAAAAACTTTACTCCTCTGCCTCTTCTTTCTCTTCGTCATCTTTTTGTGATGAATGGTCAAATATTTTGATCATATTCTCTCTCATGGACCCCACTCATGTTATTCTTTATAATTGTCTGCCTTTTCTCCTCCAGCAACTGGACCTCCAATCCTGTCCGAAGCCCATCGTCTTCATCGTACACTCCTTCCTCTCTGCAAAGATCTCCCGCTTGGGTCTGGTGGCCTGACCAGAACATTTCATCTTCTTTAAAAACAGAAATCCGCCCTGTTTGGACTCACGTGGAGTGAATGTAAGCCTCTATTTTAGAGTATGCAGCTGAAAAGTAAAGAAAAACTGAAGAAATGAATCCCGATTGGTTTGAGAGAAGTGGACAGATTTCTTTTGGAAGTGTTGACTGAAGAACCTCAGAAGAGAACCTGGACTGCAGGATGATGGACAGAGGGACACATTGAAAGGAGCAGATTGGGCATTACGGTCACGTCCAGGGTTGGAAGGACCGAACCTGAACAGTGTGGTTGAGATGAATTCGCTTTAATTCGATCAAAATGGCAAACTGCCTTCCATTTACCAATTATTTAATTTATTCGCCATTAGCGTCGAGACGACAGTCTGAATTTCACTCGGCCATTTTTCTTCACAATGCACTTGACTCTGTGGAAAAACTTTCTGCATTTGTCTTTGTTAGCGTTCCCCAAAATGTCTCGTTAGCCGCGTCAGCATCCATCATTGAGTCACAATCGCCAGCGCAGTTTCCCCTGATGTGACACCGGACTCAAATTCAAAATGTCACAATGTTCTTTAAACGGGATGCAAATATTGACCACCTGGCGGTCGGAGTATTTCAGTGTTTGCTCTACACTGATCTGAAGTCAGCAATCTAAGAAAAAAAGTAACTCAAACCCAAGTTATGTAAATTTAGATTTTGTCTCTGCAACCGGTGAACTGGACAGTGTTTAATGTCATTTCTGACACAGTTCATGAAGAAGTTAAATATGTGATAAGTTTATGCCTGATTGTACCATAATCAAATAACTGTAGCTTCAATCAATTTTTTGATCTCATGAAGAAATGTACATTTTTATTTTTTTTTATTTTTATTTTTTTTTTTACTGTTTTGGAGACACAAGATGTGAAGCTCCAACAAGATGTCAGCCTTGTTTCATGTGCACAGAGGCAAACGGCTACCCTGACTCCGTCCAGTGTAACAAAATCCACCTACAGGCACCAGTTAACTCAGTCTATAAGCCGGACTGGTTTACCTGTAAACAGATGCAACAATAACAAAACAATACATAATAAAGTTTTGAATATCTCCCAAAGTTCATTTTTAAACATGAAAACAAAAGAAAACAGACGGTCCATCAGTAGCTGTTCTCGAGCAGTGATTCTCAAACAAATCAATAAAATCAGATATTCTAAATAGAATTACATATTTTGGAGTAGGGACTTGTTTTAACATTTATTATGACTTCCACTCGTATAATGTCATTGGATTTTTTTTTTTTTAGAAAAGGCTTGTATTTTGGCAGTGCTGCATGCGTGAATTGGTGGCAAGCTTAACCCCAGCTTTCATATGAATGGTATGAAAATTGAGTCAGCACAAAATAAAAAGAAAAAAAATCAAACCGGAATCAAAAACAGGATCAAAACAAGCATTAGTGCAACTCTGGCTTCTGATAAACACTTGTACATTTTGGAAATGATGACATCTATTTATAATTTTTTTTTGAAATGCACTTTTTTAATTACTATTAGAGCCTAATTAATGTTAAAAAATCTCCCAGTGCAAGGGAATGCCTCAGTCCTGACTGTCACACCACTGTTAAAACACACCCTCTGCTGTACTATAGCTTAAATTGAGATCTTACAGTGAAAAAAGTGTTCAGTTGGATCTGAACTGCTGCTGGTTTTTCACTCCTGGAAGGAACGGCTATTCTGAAGCTTGTAACTAGCTGATTACACCGTAACTTATTATAAAGATAAAGTTAAAACCACAACCACAACATTTTTCAACAGACTGAACCAATCAAATCGGATAAGTTGATCAAGGAGGTTTACAGCTTCTTGTTGGTGGATTTTGTCACATTTCAACAGAGCCAGTTTAACCCTGTTTCCCTGGTTGGCTGTGAAGCTAACCAGCCACAATTGAGCTAGATCCGTGGACAGCAAACTAGTCATATTGAGAACTGAACCTCAAACGGTGCCACGATCACACCATCAGGTATTGTTGATTGCTTATTCTAGGAAGGAGCCATCGCAGGAATGTGAGGTCCTGCTTTAGTGCTGCAGCGGCCAACACGGGGTTATTTTTTTTGGGGATGTTATGCAACAAATCAAATCTGTCTCTGCCATTTCTGCTTCCTCGTGCCTTCAGACGACTGAGAAAAAAACATTAGATTTTACTTGTGACTTCTATGATGGCTGCTTCACTTTTTGACTCAGAGCACAGAGATTTTATGTTTGCTTTTGTCTTTATAACACACATTTCAAGTGACTACACACACACACACATACACTGTGAGCAATCATTTACAGGTTGTAATCCTGCCACTTTAACATGTTTTGTTGACACGAAATGACAGTGGAGGTATTTTGCTCAGACAAGAATCCTGATAACCTCAAGTGGGGAGAAGCTTTATGAGAAGTGGCTGCTTTGATATTTGGAATACTCCGATGTCCTTGGCAGCTGCTGCACCGTCACTCAGAATGACAAAGCTTACTTTTTAACTAAAATGATGCATATAAATCACATCTTTAACTAAATTGGCCTGATGAGTTGTTTTTTTGTTTTCACTCTTCTCTCATTTCTCAGCAACAGCAGATACACATCAGGGGCACTCTGGTGTAGTTTCACTTCATTCATATTAAATTAAAAAATAACAGCTACAATTTTTTGCTGCTGCTTAATTATTTTTTTGATATGTCATACAGCACAAAGGAAGTCACTACTATGAACATACACAGACAGTATTTAATTGCAGGAGCCAGTAAGATGAAAGCTGGGGCACTAATTTACTGCATTTCAGTGACACTTATGGTGGATTTTTATAAGAAAAAAAAAAAAAAAGTTTTACTGACCAGCTTAGCAAAAAGGATTCATTTGTCTTTTGCCAAAAAGCGAGTGAGAGCAACTGAGATTGTGGCAGCTTTTATCACAATCGCGACCCTTTGACATCGTTTCCTTGGCTGTCAGCTAAACTGGCGTCGTGTCATCCTCCCTCACAAACAAACGCACACAGAGAGATAGACACAACTGGTCTATCGAAAGGAAGGAGTTTCGACCTCACACACGGTCCTGACAGTGTGTGCCTGCAGATTCCCCCACCTCCTGGTGTTTAACACCATTTCTCTCCTGTTGAGCCTCTGGGCAGGACGCCCAGAGGCGAGAAAGAGAAAAGCCATGGTCTCGCTGCAGGTCAACTTTTCCACTGAGACTGACGAAAAGTTGCATTTGTGCACGAGGCACAAACACACAGGCTCACTGATGGACAGAGGGACACACAGAGGGATACGGTCAGCTTTTCATTTTGAGGCTGGACAGGCGCCGGGCCAATTAGCAGTCAGCCATAAACTGTGCTGTGTGTCTCAAAGAGAATCCATATTGGGAGTTGTGTTCCTGTGCACACTGGATGCTCGTTCAGCGCCACGCAAACTCATTCCCCTCAGTTTGTTAGTGCGCCTTTGTGACTCTGAGTGTACGGAAAGGGGCTCTGAATTAATGAATAGCTTCTTTTCCCTTTTTTTTTTTCAGTGGGGAGGCAGGGGGTTAGTCTCTCTTGCATTCCTCAGCCGTGGCAGGTCCTCACAGGTTCTGGGCTGTCTCTCTGAATGAGCACGTCGCTGAGAACAAGTGTGTCGCCTGTACGTCTTCCAGTGCTTGACTTTACATGAAAATTGGTATGTAATATTAGGAGGGAGGGAGAATATGGGGAGTTGAGGCCAAAACAAGCCTCTCTTCGCAGACAGCTGAACATTCAATATAAAACAATCTGTTGGGAATCTGTCTAATGAGTCTAAACTGCCACCGAGCACAACAAGTCTGATTTCTGAGTTGAGACGTATGTTTAGACAGATGCCGTCATTTGGGTGTCTTCTTTTATCTTTTCATCCATCCAGATCAGAAATGAGTCTTGTCGCTTAGAAAATGAAGAAGGGGAGGGAGAAATGGAAGACATGCGGACAGGACTCTCAGCAGCTCTGGTATTTGAAAAGGATGGGGTCTCTTTGCAGATCCGCTGGGGCTGGCTCAGTTGTTGCAGGTTTTTTTCCTCAGCTTGTGTTTTGATGTCGTCCAATTTGCGCTTGAATTGAGACAGGCTGAGACACAGCAAATCCTGAAATCCAGCCTTGCACTGGGGAAACGATTAATTTCATTCTTACGCTGTTGGTAGCCTACTACAGCAGCCCCTTGTGTGGTTCAGCTTGGGGAACACTTGAAAGTCTGTGGTTGGCTCCAAGATTTAGAGTCTGATATCCTCACTTAACTTGCAAGTCATGACTAAAAAGCTGTTACATTCCTGGCTGCACAGCAGGCTCGTAATGCATTCACTCTTGCTCAAAGAGTGCCTTTTGAGCACCTAACAAAAGCCCAATCTTCATTTGCGTGGCTCAGCGTTGGTCTAGACCGACTAGTGAGGGAAATCTGGCTCTGACAAAAAGGCTTTAAATATTTCACTTTACATGTATAAAATATATAAAAGTTATAGTATATGAAACTTTTCCGTGATATTCTACTAAAATCTTAAAGCTAACAACTATTATTACTTAAAAGTACTTCAAATATTCTGAATCAAA
>KV751343.1:5446994-5461842 GCA_001698575.1 Mola mola
AAAGTGAGGTTATATATAAGGTTATTTTTGTAAGTTAATCACTACAGCTTTACGCGGTACTAGAGCACTTTTTCATTGTTGTATTGTTGCTTTAAGGCAAATAGAGAATCCAATTAACTCTGCAGGCAAAGTAGGTTCTTCTTATTGTTTACATTCAATTACACCTGATTAGAATTTACCAGGTGCCACAAGAGAAAAGGGAAAGAAATGTGCTTACTGGCCAATAACAGCAAAACAAGACAAAGGTGTCTTCACATCTTTCTTAATATATTGCTAAATTGCTTAGAATTTGTAACAAAACACAGCATATGGTCAAAAATTGCAGCCGACATTCTGGTTTCACTGAAGAATACAAATACATAAAGAGAAGACAACGCTGGCTGTGTGTGGGCTAAACTAACCTTGAGATAAAATTTCGAGATATCAAACAGCCTTTTGCTGCAGGCTTCAAAGCACTTGTGCCCGGCACTGATCCCGTGATGTTTGAGCGTTTTAGCTACCACCTCCAGCAGCATCTGAGGACACAACAGACACGCAATTTCACATCAACACAATTGTTCAAAACATTAAATGTAGTTGTGCTTACTCCCTAACCGCCCGTTGCCAACCACCTGGTTCAGAGTGACTAATTTTAGAACAGCTTCCTTTTACAGCAGGCAATGTCTAAATGTCTTGACTTTGGGGGATGTCCTTGCACAGAATTGCATGCCTTGACATTCCCAGTGTGAGCAGGTAGCAATGCACAAATATTTTACTGGTATTGTTGACAAGAAAAAGACATTCCTGAAAATAATGGATCCGCTTTTAATCTCATCACAGCGACTGTTCTGAGGAAACACCATGAATTATTGTGAGAAATCCTTTGTGCCCATCAGTCTCATGAGGAGCAGGGAGGCAGCTTTTAATCTCTGTCCCAAATAAACTGCTATCATTATTTCTGAATAGGACCAACTGTTCTTTCCTATACTTGTGTTTGGACGATAAGCCTGTTTGCATAGTAATCACAAATCAGAACAAATCAAGGTCGGAAAGCAGATTGTGAGCCGTACGTGGAACAGAAGGAATGGTGTGGAGGTGTGTCTGTGTGTGTTATGTGCGTGCATGTATCCACATATGTGTTTCTGTCATTGCATTGCGTGTGTGTAGGCGTGCAGCAGGTGATATGATAATGGTATAGTTGTTATAAAGTGTTCCTGCGATGATATTATTATGCAGCCCACACATCCAGTGATCACATGCAAAATATAAACCATTTATCTTTACCGAATGTGATGAATGACTCTGTGTCTCTCTTTCACTGTGTCTGCTTGTGTCGAAAGGTGGGCAATAAGTGTTCATTTGTTTTTAGGTGTTACATTAAAAACTTTTATTTTTTTTATTACATGTTAAACTGAACATTATAAGATTGCTGTTTTTGTGGCTCCAGCCATTGCTTCTATCAATTACAATAACATTTTTACTCACTAAAGCTGGAACTTACGACTCAACGACCAATTTGTGTTGTGGCCACAAATGCCTGCCTTCATTAACATTTCTCTTAAATTTGAAAGGATTTGCTTTTGGCCTGTGAAACAGAGATAAAGGGACCATAGAAAGGTAGCAAATGAGGGTCCTCCTCTGGATCCTCATTAGCTCCGAGGCTAAACTAACATGAGCTTATAAGCCTGCCAAAGCCCTGTTAGGTCCTGAAGCACAATATTAAAGGAATATTAAAGTCATCAAAAATGAAAATACAGTCATTATCTTTGCAGGATTATTAAATACTGTAGATTGAATATTATTTTAAACTGTCAGTGATGCAAATTTTCATCTTAATCAGCTTGTCGTATGAGAATGAGAATGCAGTATTATCATGAATGTGTTTAGAAAAAAAGAATAATCCCTGTCTGTTAGGTAATGATAATAAACATTTTCAGTCCTTTCAACATTAAGACACATGCAAGAACTCACTCTGTTGTGCTTTTGGGAGCGTGACTCTTTGGCTTTTTTGTCCTCCATTTTCCCATTATGTATCTTCGGTTGTTGAGTTTGAGGTTTATCAGCAGAGGGAAGAGTTGCTAAACCTGAATGGATATGTTGGGGAAAATGAACAAAAAGGTATTAATGTCACAAAAGTAAATATGTTTACCATATTTCAGAACAACATCGTTAACAAACTGCAGTTTATAGGTTAATTCAAAACTTTGGATTAAACTAATATGTCGACACTGAATGGTCATTCTTATATGTACATTGTTTAGCCAAGTCACTAATTACTAGACAGCAGAGTCAAAGGTCAACGCTGCATTTAAAGAATGTCTCAACAGTATGGGAATATAACTGAGCAATCAACAATATCCAAACAATAATTAATGTATAACTTAAAATATTTTTTTTAATTACGCATCATTATATGTCAACAACACTCTATTGGTCATACGGTTTGTTATCCGGCCACTGTTTTGGAAATTTCTACATTATGTGTAATTTGGCCCAAAACAATTTAACAACATTTTTTTTATTGAATGTTAGCAGCGAGCCGTTATGCCTGTTTTAAGTTCTCATACCTGTGCACTTAAATATGACAGAGTGTTGTTTCTATCAATAACAAAACAAGAACACTGCATGTTAAAAACATGCAGAAAAAAGAATGGGCAAATAGCCTGAAGTATTGGTGATGGCAACTTTCATCCAAACGACATCATTTACACTGACACTCACACTGCTAACTTTTCAAAGACAACTAGAAGCTTGCTTACTATTGTCTACTGATTGCTTTTCTGCTATGTCCTTTTTTCTTTATAGAGCGCATAACCTAAACTAACGTCTCTGACTCTCACGGTTCTGCATCTCATCTTTTGTCTTGGCTCTGTGTGTTGACTTGAGTCCTGAAGCCCTGGTCTTGCCATACAATTGGTTGTCAAGGTAATCAATATTCAAAGTGTTGTGTGTCCAAAATGCACCAAATTTGGCTCTTAAGATCCAATCGGAGGACATACAGACAGCTGTAAAGCAGTATTACTAGAGCCTTCACATTTAGGCTTGGGTTTTTTTGTTGTACCTGAGGATGCCTGTCTTGTTGCTGAAGAGGAAGAGTGACTATTGGAGGAAGAGGCGGACTGGGATCTGCTCGTTTGTTGTCTTAAAGACCTAATGCCAATGTGTGTCCCACTGCTGCCACTGCTCTGAGAACACAGGGAGTCACTGCTCTCTGACTTCACCAGCCTGGGCCATTGAGACAAAGACACGAAAAACACAAACATGGCAATACATTAAAATAACGTAACCTCAGAAAATTAGTCAGAAATTAGTCTGAAAATTAATCATTTAATCTTTTCTAATTTCTAAGAAACACCAAATTTAGCAACTTAGTAGTAGTAATGAGCTTCTATGGATATGTGGATGCTACATTTAAGGGTGGCCGATATATTGAATATATTTGATAGACTTGTGGCTTGTTCTACGAGAGACATAGAAATGATTTTGACGTTTTAAGCCGTCACAATCATAAGATGATTTTTTGTCATGGGATTATTTTAAAAACTGATTTTTCTTCCCAGAATCTGTATTATTTTTATGGTAGGGCAGATAGCGATGTAGCAACGTAAACAGCAACAATGCATCCATGTATTTGTGATTTCACACCAAACCATCACCATACCTCTTGCGAGGATAACCTCCAATAACTTCCATGTCCCACGATTTGCGCTTTAGTCGTGCTACATCAGCATTCTGCAGGGTTTCTCCGTCAGGCACACTTCCTGGTTCTGACATCACAGCCGGAGAGGGGGCAGGGCTCAGGGCAAAGGGGAGTGCACACGGCTCCTTGGAGCAGGTGGTTTGGGTCTCATACCGAATCAGACGGGACTGGAGCTTTACAAAAGCCTGGTCACGGTCTAAGGACCGCTGGTTGTCCAGACAGAACCTAGATGAACAAACAAAACAAATTAAAAAATAATAACTGTAGTAATAATACTTAAAGACGCAATAAAGATTGATGTGGCTGGTTACTGTCTGAACATCTACAGATCATAATATTTTGTATTTTCAACAGCTGCCTGTACTGTATAATACCAGTTACCGTAGCCTTTATACAAACTCACTCTATGCCATGGTAGTGTGACTCTGAGGCTTTCTTGAAAGGCATCAGGCTGATTCTACCCGGAGAAAGGTCTGGTGACAACTGAAACACATTATTACTGAATAGAAAGACAGAGAATAGATGGGGATGGGGCAGATAATGAGAGAGCAAGAAGAACTAAATTAATAGTTTGCCAAATAAAATAAATTTGTCTATGCACTAAACCATAGATACAAATCTCACTAATTAGAACGCAGTTTGGCGTGAAAGAATTAGCACTAACTGATGACTGCTCTGCTTCAGAAAAATGTTTTGTTCAACCCAACTGAATCATTTTTCTAGAAAGGTTGTGGGAGCTCATTGTTGCAGGGTAATGGTCATAATCAAATCCTCATTATGGCCTCATTAACTCTCATTTAGAAACATCCTACAGCGACACATAATATTAGACTGTATCAATCAGTCAGATGGCAGTTAAGATAAGCCAGCAAGGATGATTAAACCTACACTCTGTTGACAACCAGTGGTTGTAACTCCCCAACAGGCAGGCCATCAGATGTGAAGTGTTTTAGAAGTTCCCTCGCGTCTAGTAAAGCAGGAGAGCCCTTATGAATGTCTTTAGGACCCAGTAGATTGTCACTGGACACCGGACCTAAAAGACCAAATCTGAGACACACAGTACAAAATGTAAAACGAGGGTAAAACAACAGATTTACAACACAGAGTTGTCATGTGTCTATTTACCTCCTTTTCTGTCGCCTCCTCTGCAGGTACTCTATGTTATGGAGGACGCTCCTCTCAGGCCACTCACACTGAAGGTGGGAAACAGTCTGTAAACCTACATTGACAAAGCAACAAGGTTTAGGGTAGATTAGACAGAAAGTGTTTTGCAAGTTACATAAACCTAAAGTACACCATATTGCCTGGGGATATATTTTTTTTTTGTTGCTAGACAACAGAGTTACTCTGATCTGACTTCAGCCATTTTTGTTAATTGACAGATCTGTGCATTTTCTTTTTCCGCTCCGAGTCGAGTGTTTTTTCAACCTGTCATCCAAAAATGTAAGGTGTTCAGATCATGTAAAATATGAGGCTTCCAAGATGCAATAACAGCCTGCAAAATGATTATTAGCCAGAGAAAAAACTGGACACATCTGTCTGCAACAAAAGAAACTCTCTTATTGGTTGGCCCCTTAACTGGTAAAAGGTGATGTTTCTATTAATTAATAGGAAATTATCTTCAGGCAAGCTCCAGTGTCCCTCAACAGGGGAATCATGTGAAACCTTTATTGTTAAGCTGAAAGGCAGTGATTGCCAATATAAATGCTGAAGAACAAAAGTTTGATTGCCACTACCTTAAAAAAAAGCTGAGCAGTTGGTTTCTTCTGCATTTCCAAATAAATTAAAGCCTTTTACACAGTTTTACATATCTTTCTATTCAGACTGAGAAGCTGAGTGTAGCTATTGCTTGTTTGTTGACGGTACTTGATCTATAAGGAGGTGCTCAAGATTTTAAAAAGCTGATAGATGAGCATTTTAAAAATATTAAACAATAAATGGTGGATCAAATTCCTGGAAAAAAAAAAAAACAAAACTGTAAGAAATATGGCATTAGATTCCATAACCATGAATAAACTGCAAAGTAAATAGACAAAGACAACACGGGAACTAAGAAGTGCATGATTGGTTTCAGTGGTGGAATGAAATGGAATACAGTTACGCCAGCAATGTACTTAAATACATCTATGGGGACATGCAAGTCTGTATCCCTTTGTAGATCACTTAATAGGAACACCCTCACTCTTTAATCACCCAAAAGATTGGCTGAAAATACTGTCACAGACAGATTTTTAGTAAAGCCTGAATAGAACATAGCAGGAGTGCAGAAATCTTTTTCAAACCACCTGATTTACAACATTCTCAAAGGTCATTAAGGAAATTTTCCTCAATAATGAAAAAAAGAAATGAAATACCCCAAACTATAAGTACTTCAAGTACTTAAAATTTAGTTGCTTGTACTTTACATGAACCTTTCTACACTGTGCAACATTATACATATATCAAACTACATCTCAGATGCAAACCTGGTACCTTACCAAATTAGTTATACGCCATTTTTTAGACAACAATTTATTGTACCCATTCTGTCGAGTGAAAACCATGCATCTCCAGGTGCGTTGAGGTGAAATGGTTTTGAAAAACTCAACATTGAATGTGTTCCATTATTAGACGATTCTCCTACATCTACCAATTTAAAAACCCTCAAGGATTAGCAGGAAATACATTTCAACTCATGAAAGTTGTTTTTAGAAATATGTAAATCTTATAAGATAATGATGCTACAAACATGTGACTGTAAAGAATATATCATTTTTTCTATAATTAAACATCTTAAATGTATATAAAGCGAATAAAAATTAGCTTAGCAGTAATATGCAACATACATTATAATTGCCACCATTTTTTGCAAAATTAGCCATTTTACTTCTCATATATTTAGTAAGTTTCCAAGAATCCTTGTTTTTATTAATCAAAGCAATGAAGTGGTAAGAGTATTATATGATGAGTCTGTAGCTCTCCTTCAGCCGTTTAACAGTCCACAAAGCCATTTATACCTTGAAGCGATGCAGGTATGTAAATGCTAAAGATATCCCAAATGGACTGCAGGAGCTGTTTATTGCTGTAAACAACATTCCCATCTATAGAACAGAGGGTGGGCAAGGATTATATATAAAAGAGCCGGTTTGGACCTTTTTACTGGGAACTTTTTGAATAGTCATTAAATGATTAAAAAATATGTGAATACAGTCTCATATTTGATGTTTTCCTTATTTTCACTGGTGCCCAGTAATATTGTGATACAGCCATTAGTAACACAATACCATCTGGCACTGGCAGTATTGGGTCGCAGGTAAAACATGTGTGGTATGCTGTTTGTTTACCTTAGCATTATTGCACTTGCTGCAGTGCTGTGAGATGGGCTGGATTTAAAATACTACTGTAGAAGTAAAAATTAGGTTAAATGCAAACTCTGCAAGTACAGCTTGGATACACAAGTCAATTAGATCTATGCACCTTTGACAACAAAAACAGCCAGCAAATGTTGTCAACTGGTCAACAATCAATGCCGAGCATTGTCACCAGACAAAACAAGTCTGACTGACGTTTGATGGGATTTGTTGAGGTGAGTATACTTTCCTCCTAATGTAGAGAGTCTAATGCAATTCTGAGCGAAACAATGAACCTGAACACCTTTATTGCTGACAATCGCTCTGAAATCCAGAAATAAGTAGTCATCATTTCCTTTCCAATTATTTTTGTCTCTTTAATAACTGTGGTTTTGCTTTCAACTGAACAGTCAAGACCATGGCACCTCAAACATTTATCTGTGTGTTTTATCCAGGAAGATACCTTTCAGTGTATTTTTGGTTTTAGATTTGAACAGTAAAATAAGATTATACCTATATTGCTTATTCACGCCTATTCAGAAAAGCAAGGCATCGCTAAAAAACATGATTGTCACAGGTTGTGGTGGAATACTTTGAAGTGACAAACAGTTATTTTATGGCTCTTATACTCTATACTTAAATACTCATCCCTCTTTTTACATGTTTTCACTTAACCTATCATTACCTTTGACTGGCACACATCTTGCAAAATTCTTTTATAAAAAGCACACATACATTATGTATGTATGTTTAGGTCTTTGAGAGCAGAATATATGTAAAAGGTTACAAAAATAAACGTAAAATCAGGACAATACAAAAAAATTCATCATATGGACAGTATTAGACAAATAGACAAAGGTACTGACAAAGGTGTTGGTCTGTTCCTGACTATTTTAATACCATGGCACTATAATTACAAACCAAGCATGAAAGACAATTACCACAGAAATTTCAAAAAAATGTCCAAAATGTCACAGGATTTATGACAAGAAATTTGTTAGGCATGCAGTTCTATTATCCACACGGCTATGTTTTTAAACAAGCACCATCTCATTTAGCTTTAGCCTCAGGGTGGCTCAATTTTTTCCTTACAATGTATTTGCAGTATTGTGTCTATGTATCATTGTAATCCTATGAATGTGCCCAAAGTACATAGTGATGCACTGCTTTGTGACAATTTACAGGCAAGTCAGAATATGTTTGGGCATCATTTCCTTTAAGGCATGTGTGGATTGTGCTATTCACTCCATGTCTACCCAATAATTTGAGAATAAGGAGCTTTACACTGCACTTCCTAACAAAACTGGGCTATATAATTGCTCCAGCAACAAGGGTATCAATGAAAGTATGAATCCTTGAGTTATCCAGTTCTTAGCTTACTAGCAATATTTTAGGCAGTATTTTTCAAACAGGCATTAGATATGACATCAATTTGAAATCTGGGATAAAATGAAGCAATCCCAGGACAATGTATGAATAAATGGTCTGCGTTAGTGTAAAAAAGAGGGACCAATTTAGACCATGTACACATTAAAAGGGTACATTTTTACATTGTACCACGACCAAAACATACAAAAAATGTTTGTTTTGTATCTCTTGTTCACATACAAATGGAGTTTTAGGTCAGTTAAACTAATCTGTGTGTACTGGAAGTGTTTGGGACATGGGTTATGTCACAACTCAGTCCGGGCATGCCCATTGTTTTCTGCAATCAGCATGCAAGAGAAACAACAATGGTGAAATTTTGCAGCCACTCTACCTCCCCAAATTAATCACCTTTTGCTTTTGGTTTGTCCATAGCACCCCAGGGGGGTGTGCCACAATGGTAAAAGATGAAAGATTTAGGAAATAAAGTATATGTTTAAAAAAAAATGCAAATACATGAATTCTTAGCTACTCCTGGCTAAGTCTTTATGTTACAGCTACCAAAGGGGAAAAAGTTCAACACGCATGCTAATAATACTCTTTACTTGTATTTGTATTTTTGATTTAGTGATGTGGACTGCATGGCTCCCTACTGGCCTTAATGACAAATATTATATTTTATATGCTGTAGCTTAGAATAAATGAGAAAATACTGCTGGCATGTCTTTTGTCACTTTTGTACCTGAATTCTTGGTGCCCATGATCTCCTTCCTTTCAGCTAGACAGGAAGCAGTAGAGGGCAGTTTTGAGTCAATCATCTGGAGATATTGCTTCCTGGCAAGATTCAGAATGGCCTTCAAGTCATTGACAGGTATTGACGTTGAGCCTGATGTTTCCTCTTTATGTCCTGGACAGACAAGCAAAAGTTGGTTTCATCATTATGGCAACATAGTGGACTTCACTTTCTTGCTCATTGGCTAATATAAAAGTAACAAAAGGGTAGATTGTGATATCCAATTATAGGTGTGAAAACAGATGTAAAGTGCACAGCTTAGTTTAGCTGCTGGTTTTTATGTATCTGCTGTCTAGAGTAATGTCAAGTGGATACTCAGGCATCAGTTATTGTCACTGGTGGACACTTTTCAGTCATTGATGGGTTGGGTGATTGAGGGAAAGCGTAAAAGAAAGGGGGAACGAGGAATGAATGAGAGAAGACTTGGATATGGTGGGATGAACTGTTTGTTTTGGCATTTTGGAGCTTACTAAAAAATTATTATTGTCAGGAAAACCCAGAATGTGTAGGAGTGAATAATTCCCCCTCAAAGCCCATGTACCTTACAGTAACAGTAATTATTATGTATTGGCAACAAACTAACAGAAACAGAGATCTTGAATCTCTCATGGAACAAAATGTTTCTTTTATGCCATTTTCAGTCTCGCAGTCTATGCCTAATACCTGACGGTTACAGACAGAAAAAAAAAAACCTGAAAGAAAACCTGAAAAAAAAAAGATAAATTAAATCCTTGGAACAAACATGTATCAGTTTGTATTCTTATCACATGGATATATTGTAGCCCTAAAGACAAAATCTAAAATAATGCACATGCACACATATACCCTTCATAAGGACATTCCTGTTGCCAATTCAATACCACTTCAGAATATATTGCACTGAATATGATTAATTCCTATCCGTCAGAACTCTTCATTCTGCTTACAGCCCTTTCAAAGAATAGTCTTATTGCCTTCTTCAAATTTCATACCGCTTCCCTTAATCTGGCTCCAATCCACTGGCGTTCCAGTATGTGTTTCAGCCAAGAGGACATTATGTGTGTCTGTAAAATAATTACATTTCAACAGTCTTGCTATGCACCAACCTGTACTGAGGGCTGAAAGGACCTCAGAGTTCAAGCTGATGACAGGAAGCTTGGGGTTGCCTTGACAGATATGTCCATTTTTATTTTTTGCTTTGCTTAAGCATGAATTCATACAGTATTTAACAGAATGATAGTTAATCCCAATTTAATTTATATTCACATTTGTTTATTTATTCGGTGAGATTAACCTACGTTACAATCCCCCCGCCAAAAATATCTTTTCTTTTTCAATAAAAACAGAGAGGGAAAATAAACAAATTTTCACATTTGAGGAGTTGGACTTGAACCTGGAATTTGACATGAAAATATAAATCATCAAAATTGTTGTTTTTTGTGGATTAGACATAGGTAGATAGACTGGATGATCCACTAATCCTTTTGGATCTACATATGACATCAAATTAGATTTATGAAAGTGTTTTGAAGTTTTTATTACCTGCTCCTTGAGGAAATGAGCCATGAAGCAAATGGTACAAATCTGTTTTCCTACTTAATGACGCATTACTTTACAGCGCTGAGTTTCTGATCCACACACTATTAAGAAGCAGTTTCATCAGACCTGAGGCCAGCTGTAATTTATGTATGAATAACATGAAAATGAAATGATGGGGAAAAGGTCTTAAAAAAAAAAAAAAGAAGGAAACTCAAAACTTCCATTTCTCCGTCCATATCTCAAATATTTTCCACCACTGCTCTAAAAATTTATTTCTGAACAGTAGGGCTGCAAAAAATATTTTTTATGAATGATTTGTCTGCCTATCATCTGTTCAATTTGTTGTTTTGTCCAGGAAAAAAGAAAAGAAAATTCATCACAATCTCTAGGAGCCAAAAGTCATGTTTTGACTTTTGAATTTTTGATAATAGTGTAGTGAACTATTCATTCATTACACTATTATAAATAAAAAATAAAAGCAGAAAATCATAAAATTTTAAAACTGAAAAAGGCCAAAGTTTGTCATTTATACTTGAAAAATTAGTAGGTGACAAACAATTTTATTGTGATCATCCAATCGATTACCTGACTGCAGCTCAACTGAAGAGCCCGTTTAATAAATGTCTGGCTGTCTTTCATAAATTGAAAACCTTTGTTTTTGGTAATTGTTTATTGTAAAACAGTTTCCCCATTGAGAGTTATTACAGAGGCAAAAACACAATTATTAAATATTGGCTGTATTCCTTTGCGCACCTGTAACATTGCAGTTTTACATCCATATTTTGTCATATTCGCAGTGAGAGAGAGCTTCATCAGTGGCAACAACAATCATCTGAAGCCCAAGAGAGGAAAAATACTGAGCTTATGGTGGACTGAAATGTTTCAAATAGGGATGTTACTGCAATTATTGCATTTAGAAAATTTACCACCTGGTGATTACATGCTTCAATCAGAGATAAAAAAGGACTGCAAAGGTACAGTGGTGATTCAAAAACAAGGGCTGGGGTCATTTTTGTGGTAGAAATCGTATTTTTCGTATAAAGATTTAGGTGCATGTTTTGTAATAAACTGAATTATAGAGCTAGTTAAGTGTATGGGGATCAAATTGTTGCAGAAAATTAACAAAACTAAATAAGGACATAGGAAACAGTGAAAAATGTTGGTGTTAGTAAATTAAATTAGACAAATGGTCAAAGATATTGGAGAGGGTCATATGATTACTGGATAACTCAGTTTTTAGTTTGGTAAACCTGGTTAAAAAAAAACAGTGACTGATCACATTATTAAATTAACATGAATACTGACAAAAACCAATTAGACTAGGGGAAGATTTTTATGGGAAAGTCTTGTTTTGTTGGCATTTTGTGAGAGGAGGTAAAGAGTACTGAGTTATATAAATAGTAGGCTGTATATCAGCAAAACCTTTGACTGAACTTATAACACAAGAGCCTGTTTGAGAAGGAAGAAATAAGGTTGTTGTTTGTATTACGCCTTTTACACTGGCCAAAAATTCAACTATACTGCGACCTAACAACAAATCACAGTGATCTACAAAATTTAACAAATTCACCCTCAGGTCCAAATGTAGGTTTGTGGCAAATTTGACAAGAATGCCTGTATTTATTCTTGAGATATTGAACTCACAAAGTTTCAAGTCACAGTAACCTTGACCTTCACAAAGGTCAAGATGACTATGACTATGACTATAGGCCTTATGGCACGTATTAGTGTTGGTTTGATTGATATTCAGTTCATTATTTTGGCACTGATTTTGCTTTAAATATGATATCTATGACTGCTATGCGACAAATGTGTCCCCATAATCACCAAAAATACTTTTTTCTACTTTCTCTTCTGGGAGAGGCATTTTCTTCATCCTGTTTGAAGGCAAAATTTTAATTGACATAATCTAAGTCAGCTCAAGGTGCTGTCTTCAGGGCTCACCTTTGTTTTTAGGATACACTAACATGCAATTAATAATTATGATGCACGATGGTGGTTGAAAACACGGTACTGCAACAGTGCAAGAGTTTTTTCTACCATCGACATAAGGTTATATATTGTGAGATGGTATTATATTACATCCATCCATCCATTTTCTACCACTTTTTACATAAGCTCTTTAAATGCAGTACTTACTGAGGTATTCTCTGAGTACTAGTTTCTGGACCTGGGTCACCTTCCTCTCTCTCTTCAGTAACTCATGTCCTTGGAGACAGGGTAGAGAGCAGAGGATGTTGCGTACAGCTTCTCCTGGTCATAAAAAAAAGGCTTGAATTAAAAAGGAGCAGGATTACCCTGTTTGCAAAAACATAGAACAATTTGACATTTGTCAAGTGAGATCAGTGGCAGCAGAAAGTTTAAAGGGCACTTTACTTCATACACAGAAAAGATCAATTTACTTAAAATATTGGACAGAAAACCCTCCCTGCCAGTTGGGGTTTTTTATGACAGCAGTGTCCAGTGGTTTTGTAGAATGATGCATAACAGTGGATAATAGTCAGGATTTTTCTGTTTCTGCAATACTGAGTTGCATTATATAGATATGAATGTGTGTGTGTTTTGATGATGGAATCAAAAAATAACATTAAAGTGAAAACAGGTTTTTACAAAGTAATTTGATTAATCAAAACATACAATGCAAAATAAGTAATACGTTTTCACCCCTAATTCAACAGAGGTCCAGCTAATTGGTACTAGAAGCCTCTCAATTAGTAAAGTGGAGATCATCTGAATCCAGTGACTGTTTCAAAGTATTGTACTATAAAGACAACCCTGATTTTGATAATCAGAAATTATGGACGATGATTAGGGCCATGTGACATTTTTTATCTTATTTCTCTTTTCTTTTTTTGTACTGTCAGGGTCTGGGGTTTTTGTTATAGTTTTTGTTTTGGGTTTTTCTTGTTGTCCTCTTTCCACTCCCCTCTCCCTCTTATGGTGTTTTTCTGGATGTGTCTGGCTGTTGTCATGGGGATTTTTGCTGGCTGCCATTCACCAGCAGAAAAACACCATAAGAGGGAGAGGGGAGTGGAAAGAGGACAACAATAAATATTTTTCATGTTCTCCAAACTCAAATATTTTTTTCACAAGAGGCCATAATCTTCTACAGAAAAATAATGAATATTGGATCTGATAATTGGCCAAGTATAGTAAATATAGATGTAAGTATTCTAAATTTTACCTCACAACATTTGATACTGAAGTACATTCATTGCCAGAAAATTATTTTCAACATCAGATACTTTCAGACGTTTTACTGAAGTAGTATTTCTATGACTGACATTCACTACAGTAATTTTTCAACATGATATCTTAATTAGTCTCTCCTGGTATGTGACATTGATGTGAGCACAGGAGAGTGGATGCTATTATTACTGTAGCCATTAATTCTATGGACAGGCTCTGTTTTTAGTATTATCATTACTAACTGAACGGATCATGGTGTTCGCTGCAACAGATGAAAATTAAAACTGCCTGTTCATGCAACATTGTTACAGCATTAGTATGATAGTTTACCTCAAAACAATTTGTCATTTAGGATGAGTTTTTTTAAATAATGAGAAAGTTGCTATAGTTACAGTTGCTATAAAATGTATGTGAACCCCTTGTAATGGCCTGCATTTCTGCATAAATTGGTCATAAAATGTGTTCTGATCTTCATCTAAGTCACAACAATAGACAAGCACAGTCTTCTTAAACTAATACTACACAAACAATTGTACTTTTTCATGTTTTTATTGATCACAACATGTAAACGTTCACAGTGCAGGTGGAAAAAGTATCTGAACCCTTGGATTTAGTAAATGATTGACTCTCCTTTGGGAGCAATAACCTCAACCAAAAGTCCTGCACAATGGTCGGGGGAATTTTGGACCTTTCCTCTTCACAAAACTGTTTCAGTTCAGCAATATTCTCGGGATGCCTGGTGTGAATCGTTCTCGAGTCATCCCACAGCATCTCAATCGGGTTGAAGTCAGGACTCTGACTGGGCCACTCCAGAAGGCATATTTTCCTTTGTTGAAGCCATTCCGTTGTTAATTTACATCCGTGCTTTTGTCGTTGTCCTGTTGCATCACCCATCCTTTATTGAGTTTCAATTGGTGGACCGATTGCCTTAAGTTTCCTGCAAAATGTCTTGATAAACTTGGAAATAAATTTCTC
>KV751343.1:5461855-5506282 GCA_001698575.1 Mola mola
CCAGGCGCTGAGGCAGCAAAGCAACCCCAAACCGTGATGCCCCCTCCACCATGTTGATGTGCTGTGCCTTTTTTTTCTCTCCACATAGTGTGTGTTCCTTCCGTGATGCCCCCTCCACCATGTTGATGTACTGTGCCTTTTTTCCTCCACATAGTGTGTTCCTTCCAAACAACTCAACTTCGGTTTCATCTGTCCACAGAATATTTGGTGCTCTTTTGCAAACTTCAAACGTGCAGCAATGTTTTTTTTGGACAGCAGTGGCTTCTTCTGTGGTGTCCTCCCATGAACTCCATTCTTGTTTAATGTTTAACGTATTGTAGATTTGTCAACAGAGATGTTAGCATGTGCCAGAAATTTCTGTAAGTCTTTAGCTGACACTCTAGGATTTTTCTTCACCTCACTGAGCATTCTGCGCTTTGCTCTTCCAGTCACTTTTATAGGACGGCCGCTCCTAGGGAGAGTAGCAACAGTGCTGAACTTTCTCCATTTATAGACAAATTGTCTTACCGTGGACTGATGAACATCAAGGCTTTTAGATATACTTTTGTAACCCTTTCCAGCTGTATGCAAGTCAACGATTGCCTGATGTGAACAGCATGGTTCACATCAGGCAATGCTTCTTGAAAATAGCAGTATCAAAACTGATGTGTTTTTTATAGGGCAGGGCAGCTTTAACCAACACCTCTAATCTCGTCTCATTGATTGCACCCTAGATTGGCTGACTCCTGACTCCAATTAGCTCTTGGAGAAGTTATTAGCCTAGGGGTTCACATACTTTTTCACCCTGCACTGTGAATGTTTACGTGTTGTGTTCAATAAAAACATGAAAAAATATTATTGTTTGTGAGGTATTAGTTTAAGCAGACTGTGTTTGTCTATTGTTGCGACTTAGATGAAGATCAGAGCACATTTTATGACCAATTTATGCAGAAATCCAGGTAATTCCAAAGGGTTCACATACTTGCAACTGTATAGTGAAGGGAAAAACCCCAAACAAAAACAAAAGGTCGAACAAGTCTGGATAAATGAGGAGATGTAGCCAATAGAAGTTGATATTCTTTAGAGAGAATTGGAGATGAGTTTTTATGTCTTCTCCAACTTCTGCAGCAATTTAGCGCACTGCATTTACATCTCTTAACCACTGTTTGTTGGGATCCTCTATATCTTTTCTCATTTCTGTAGTTTGTGCTGATTGTTCACTATTCCAGAGTGTCACCTGTGAACTGATTTTATGGCCATAACTGCTGGAGATGACATATTAAATATCTGCCATTTCTCCACAAACACTGCATGAGCCTTTAACTTCAGTGAACCATGTTCATGTATTTCAATGGGAACTGCACTTGTTTTTAAATTAGATAATTTATACTGATCTCTTGAGTTAGTCAAGCCAACCAGTATTTAAGGGGAAAGCTCATGGTTATTCTGTACCTACATACTGTGTGCGCACGCACGCACGCACGCACACGCACACACACTTTAAGTACTATTTAAATTCAGTTTTTCCCCGCTGTAAATATTTGAATAAAATGAGAGATTGCTAAATTTTCCCAATTGTGAAAAATAAGAAAATAAACACAAGATTGCAACTAAGGTATTTTGCATTAAAAAGAGGCTTGAAAGTTACCCAGAAACCTTATCCTAGTGCAGAAAACAATGGTATATTTCAGGTATTTGAGCATTTATTGTTTTTGCTCAGATGCAATAAGTTTTAAATGTGCATTTTGAAACTTTCATTTTTAATAAGTCCTGGGCAATGCTCACGTTGTCACTACAGCAGTTATGGCACATTTTACAGTCTTGCCCCACCTTTTAAAACATTTCAAAAATGTCTCCTGAATGTTGCATGAAATGTTAACAAGAGAGAAAACATCACAGAGGTTCTCTTGACTATCAAATAAAGTCAAAGAACAGGGGAAGAACTTTTACTAAGATCAGAAGAAAAGAAGTCAGCCATAACCAGCCAAATTCCCCCCCATTGAAGAAATCCTTAACAAAGCACTAACAAACTTCAAGTGCTGTAAATGAGGTAGTAGGAGGAGTGGATAATGCTTGAAGATGGGGGAAGAGGTAGCAACACAGAGATACACCACCCTGTTTTTATAATGAAAGTTAATGCATGATAATAATAATTTAAAAAAAAATAAATAATACAACCCTTCAACTTCTGTCGATTAAGCCAGAGGGAGTTTCAATCAAGCTGAGAAGCAGCTATACGAGAAACAAAACAACTGAAGAGCTGTTTTTTAAAGCAGAAAACAAATTACTGCTGGGTTTTCCAAACTTCAAAATGTTGATTGAGTGCTCTTCAAATTTGATTACAGTACAAAATGTTCTCTCAATCTTTCAAATGGAAGTAGAGACATGCAGCAATGATACGTATGGAGTTACGTATTGTGGTACAGATATGACTCACTCATGAACATGTTCATAAGTGGACAGTGCACCACAGGCTTTGATGTACAAGTTTTAAAGACAAGTGGACTGAAACCTAAAGTTTTAGAATTTGTACTTTTCTCTTAAGTCATAATTCAGTCACAGACATTACACACTTGTTAGTCTCAGCACAACAATCATTTACTGAGGCTACCATTATCCGTGATTATTATTCAATTGTGAATAAACATCTATAATCACTTAAAAATCAAAGGGGGGAAATAAGATCTCTCCAGCTGTAAATCATTAAATTTAAAACTTTTCTTCATTTCATTCATTCACTTTCTACCGCTTATCTTGTTAGGGGTCGCGGGGGGGGGGCTGGAGCCTATATCAGCATCTTCGGGCAAAGGCGGGGGAGACCCTGTCACCAGTTCATCGCAGGGCTGACATATATAGACGAACAACATCCACACTCACATTCAAACCTACAGGCGATTTAGAGTGACCAATTCACCTAACCCCCAGTTTGCATGTTTTTGGACTGTGGGAGGAAGGGAGGGAACTCCCACAGACACAGGAAGAACATGCAAACTCCGCACAGAAACGCCCTGACCGAGGAATCGAACCCAGGACCTTCTTGCTGTGAGGCGACAGCGCTAACCACTGTACCACTGCTCTGCCAAAATTTTCTTCAGTATTGAAATAATCGACTGACATTGTCTATACATCCATGGGTAGGCTAAATGTCAGTCACTGGCCATGTTGGGTACGGGTATTATGCATATGGGTGTGCTTTTAGTACTTTTAAATAACTACAGAACTACAATGCTCAAGGTTGTTTGAGTATTAACTGCACTGATTTTCTAGCTCTGACATAAAGAGGAGCCAAGAGAACAACACACCTGTTATTGACAACAAAACGAAACAGAGCCTAGAGTCTGTTTTTGTTACTTGACAACAGTTACCCATTATTCAAGCTTTGGCAAACTGAACACCAAAACACTAACATGGAAAGTGAGACATTGGAGACATTGAACCCCCCCTCCTAACCCCGGAGGGGAGAGGAGGGTAGGGTACTGCACAGAAATACACACACACATTATGCTCCTCTAAGAACAACATAATGTACCTGATGATGATAGAGATTTAAATCTCAGCAGTTCAGAGACAGTTGCCATGGCAGCAGCTCCATTGATTTGACTGTCTGAGAGTAACATTCTAACCCTGCAGGCTCCACACCCATCATCCTCGGGGCCCTGGACCAACAGGAAGTATTGTGCGCTCTCACCTTTCACCTCTACATCAGGCACTATAGGGGGTAGGTAGATGGAAAGAGATCACATCACAAGGTAGCCCATGAGAGAGGAGAAATTTTATTCTGTATGGTTTTTATCCGATTATTTTTCCTTCCACTGCAATGAAAAATGAATTTTTATTCTAATTTTGTATCTGACATTCTAATTATTTGACTCATACATCTCTATAAATATAAATTCTGCTGTCCGATTCTGATTCTACCCATCTCCTTCAGGGGAAGGCTGTATTATTCTGTATTCATTCTGTATCATGTGTTGTTTTTTTTACCTAATTAACTCAGTCCTACTTCTGAGTCTGCCTCCCAAGAGAGGGTTTTATTATCTATATCAGTGTAGTCCTTGTCTTCAATTTAGTTCCCAACAGAAGGTGATTTGGCTCTACAACAGTTATCCATTTAACAAGGTAATAAAAATGTAAAACAAACAAACAAATAAACAGTATTACCAGGTAAGGACTTTGGTCTCTTGGCCATAGCCTCTCTCCAGCGCTGAGAGCTGAGTTGGCTGGCTGCACGCTGGGCAATGGGTGTGATTATACAAGAGAGGCTGAACAGTGCTCCAACCTGGACATTAAAGTATAAATGATAGACAAACATAAACACGCAAACACAATTGGATGAATCACATAATTGAATGTATGTTTTAATGTTCATCATACGTACATCAGTGAACACAGTGAAAGGTTCTATGGTAGACCCATCCAACATTAATTTAAAAAAAAGCTTTGGGGCAAATACCTTTCCATGCAGCGACCTCAGCTGGTCCAACATAAGTTTCGCTTTCACTGACTTCACAGACAGGCCACTTTTTGTTGGCAGTGAAGGAACAACACACAAAACGCACACACATTCCAGCACACAAACAAACACACACTTTTAACATTAGGATACAGTTCAAACTGAGTTCTGGACAACAGAAAGCCAGGCAAGTCTGCCAGATTAACCATCTGAACCAAATCTAAAACTGGTGTGTAGTAATGGAAGACCTGCGAGAACAGACAGAAAGAAATCAAATTATATGAGGAAAGAAACAACCAGCATATAACATAACACAGAACAGCAACTAACAAGGAAAAAAGTCATAGTGAACTGTGAGACAACAGCTTAAGGTGTTGTTGGAGAGCAACAACTAAAGAATCCTTGAAAAAGATTCAAAACTAATCCGGTCAGAGTTTCAAGTGTTATATAACTGAGCCTAAAATCTGAGATTCCTAGTTTCCAAATCTGCATCTCGACTTTCAGTGGCAAAATCTGCTAAATTTTCCTTCGTTTATGAAACAGAATTGCAATGAATGTGAAAAAAATGTAATCAATTTATAATTATATCACACAAGGAAAAAAAAAATTAGAAAAGCAACAACTTGTCAGAATTTTGATCAAGAAATGTTTGGTGGTTTTCTTTGATAAATGACTTAACAAATTTGTAAAAGAACTATAATTAATTTCAGCGCTACCAAATACCTTAACACAAACGACATAAACATATTTCTGTTCATCCGTTAGGGACTTTAACTGTTGGCATTTTAAAAATGTGTCCACTTCAACAGGTTGTGGTTGTCCTACTTAAATAATGAGCTCATTATGACAGGAAAATTAATAACATATATGGAACACTTGTCACTTAAAGACAGGGCATGTGTTTATATCATAAAATACAAGAAAACCATGGAAAAGCCAAAATGTCAACAGTAAGATCTGTTCATTAGTAGTCCATTGTTGTGTTTCAATATTTATCCAGGTATAACACACTGCTGTGAGGCAGTTCCCTCACAAGCACTGGCTCTATTTTTACAAATAAGAGATTTGTATACATTTTAAACAATAATGTCAGTCTTAAGAATTGCATATCCTGTGTTTATTAGTGAGAGGCAGATACATGTGTAAAAAATGTATTGTGTCTCAGACTAGCCATCAACAAGTAGTTGTGGAAGAATATGGCTTTGTGTTTTCAGGTCAGATTGGGGTTCATCTCTTGGTTTCTTATTCCTCTGGTTAGCCCTGGTTCGGGTACAGAATTTTATTGGTTCTCTATGGGTCCAGATTCTAGCTAACAAATAAAAGATAGGTCCATTTTGATTCTGGGTTGTAAAAATCTAGGTCTTTTCAAGTTCAAGTACAAATTTTTTGGAAGAACATAGACTTCCAATTTTTAAAATACCTCAAAAAAAATTCAGAAGGCAGGAAAATGCAGATCACCAAAGGGATGATCCAATAGCAGTAAAACAAATTGAACCTGGATATTTAAACAACTTAATTAGTGAATTAAGGATCCATGTAGCTGAAACTATAGACAAACCTGGAAGGTTTTAGTTAGTAATATTTTGATGACTCATTTAAATGAATTGAACACAGAAGGTATGTTTTTTTTTTACATTTTTGTGTTGGTTTTGTTAAAGGACCAGTGTGTGAACATTAGCAGCATCTATTGATGAGTTAGTAAAATGCAAGCAACGGAGCACTGCTTCGCAGCCGTCTCCCTCCTTCTCCAGGCACGTAGGAGAGCTACATTGGTCATCTGTTGTGTACGATTTTCCATTTAGAGTAATGTAGGTTAACAAACTTGGGACAAACTTCCAGCAGTTTGCTGACAAAAAAAAAAAAAAAAAAAAATCCTTGTTCTCCTTCTTGTTTGTCGCTTTTTACTGGGAAGGGTCTTTTCATCGGTTGTATTTCAATGACACTACAGTGTATAAATGCCTTTGCATTTGTACACTGACAATCTTTTTTTATAAAAGGTGATTGCAAATTAATGTTAACAGACCCGGACTCGGATAAGCGGCAGAAAACGAAACGAAATGAAACGAAAGTTACAAAGATTATATTACTTGTTTGCAGATAGATATTCTTAAATTGTACACACCGGTACTTTAAAACTAAAACACTAAGCGAGCTTGTGAAACATAGTGAACTTATTGCTTACATGCATCTTCCGAGTATAACAAAGGTGCAACTGGACTCTTGCCTTTAGAAGTACAAAGTGGTATTAAAAAAGCGGGACAGGCCAAGGCTAGCTACATACTAGGTTATGATAGCATTCCTAATTAAGAAGGAATTTTTTGTGACACGATACATAGAGAGAAATCTTCATCCAAACAAGTCAACCATCATTGAATGTATTTTGCGTAAGATTGCCAGTTACCACAAGAATGTGATATAAGCATGTCCATATGTCCTACTTTCCTGCAGGTCATTCTTAATATGGAGTCGATTTCATAAATATCACACAGCACAGTCCAGTCTCTCTGCCCTCTGAGGCAAAGTGTGTGTGTGTTCCTTAACTTTTCCTTGTGACAGTGACTAATGAGGCCTAACAGCTTTTATTTGAGCAGAGTTTAGTTTGTGTACATGTGTGCAAGAGTACATCATTTAACAGTCAGTTGTCCCAGCAGTGTGGAGATGGCCTCAGTTTGTTTTTTAATTCTCTGCCAAGACAATCACTACCATCTGGTTCTTGTAAAGAGATGCGACAAGATCGCATCCCACAACGAAACACTCTCCAAAGACATGCAAGTGAGCAGCATGCACAAGCACACAAATACCTATGGTGCTGTGCCATCTTAACTAAATTATGAGCAAACACCATACAAACAAATACTTTTTGTTGCCAAACTCACAAAAGCAAATAATTAAGATAAACTCAACATACATTATAAAATAATCAAGCCACTCTTTATCACTACTCTGGCCTGAACAAAATAATTTTTTTGGCATTTATTTAATAACAACAGATATTCTTTGAAGTGACTCTTTAAAAATAATACTATTAATACGAACACCTGTGTGTATGTGCGTCTATGCACATGTGCTATAAACCCCATAGCAAAGGCTCCTGTGTGGTTTTAGTGTTATGGTCATTAATCTTCAAAAGAAAAGCCATTAAAGATTTACTATACCAACAATTACAAAATACTTCATCTCACACAGAATAGTATGCTCTCTATGCAAGTACAGTTTCTAGAGACATAAGTATAAACATGTATTCATCACGGAAGCAAATATTCAGCAACTGGAGAGTAATAAAACAGCCAACAGTTTACAACCATGTTAGTGGTTAAGTGTTAACATCTGCATGCTAACATACTCACAAAGAACAAGCAGGTAATGTTCACAGTTAATCATAACTAAGGTGTTTACATAATTAAGCTTATAAATTTGTTAAAACTTTATACTGTACTGTGTATCCCAAACAGTCTGAGTAACTCTTTTTCATTATATTCTGATAGCTTGATTAATCCAAATTTGTAACAGAATCAAACAACTTGCACAACTTGCGACGGATTATGAAATACATTTTTACAGCAGCTGGAGGCCTAAAAAAAGTATTTACATCATCTTAAAAAGGTATAACTTTGTAATGGTTATTAAGATTACCAAACAGTCACATCCATTTAAGCCCAGCATGAGTAGTTCACACTTTTACTGCTTACATTGAAATTGACAGACCTTAAACCTTAAAAAAAAAGTATGTATTATGAACACAAAAAATGCTGCATTTCTGAACGACTTAACGTCATTTTGGCATAAGGTCATATGAAACATTTACTCTCAATAGTGATGATGTATATTATCTGAGGGTACACATTGCTTGGACGGCAATATCACAATGAGATGACAGCTTCTCAGTACAAATCAGTAACTCAGAACACCTCAGGAAAAACAACAATCTTACATAAAGGAAAAGCTGATTACTGGAAAATAGAAGATGCTAACCCAACAAAAGTATAAACTCTGGTAAAGATGAGTGGAAGTAACAAAGTAACAAATTTCCCTCAGTTAAGCCATTAAGGCATTGGCCATCTGTGATAAGATGATAAATCTGTATTTAAATAGTGATTTCTTACTTTTCTGGTGACAAGATCATCACAGATACAAGAGGTCTACACTCTTTGGCAGACAGTCTCACTGATCTGTGAGTCCTTCTGTCACAGATTCCTCAATCCAAATAAAGGGTAACCACCAAGTGACCCTTTTGAACTGATCTCCTTCTAGCTGCTAAAAATCATTAGGAAATGAAACTGTGCAGTTAATTTAGCTAGGAGGAAACATGTGGGTTGAACTAGGGTTAAAGGAACAGTTCTGCACCCAATGAAAATTAAATCATTATCTACTCACCATCGTGTCAATCACAAAATCGCCTAAATTTTGTACGTACATGGACATACAGAAATAATTCCATAATAGTGTTACAGTGTCCTCTTTCAAGCAGCAGAAACTTCCGCATACTACATTTCTTGAAACAAGCTTTTCTTACTGACAACTTTTGGAACAAAAGCAGTTTGCGGAACACTGGCAGAAGATTCTGCCCGTTCTTGTGGAGCAACTGCTGGCGTGTTGGAGAAAAAAATCTTTGTCAGAGAGGAAGGGACAGGGAATAATGAGGTAAACAGCTTTTGAAATCACAGAGCACAGAAATGTGACTGCCTGAGGTGTTTAGAAATGTTAAATGAGGTGCAGCTATGACATAGGCTGGTTCCAGACCTCTAAATCACAACCAGTAAATCCTCTCTGTAGCCTGATAGCCGTTTAACAAGCACCTGCAGATGTATAAAAAGTATTATTTTGTGTTTATACTGTGTAGTGTGTCCTGCTCATATGCACATGAACCACTTCTACTGGAAGGATGCCATTGTATTATTTACCATGTTTTTGTTTGAATCTAGAAAGGAAAGTCTTTATAACAAATAATAATAGTACTCGCTCAAAGCTCTATGGAAATCCTTCCTTACCCCTCGGAACACAAATAAGATCTGCCTCCAGAAATAAGGTTTCAATCATAATCACAACAGGCTGCACATTTCACTGTATGAAATAGCTAAATATAGTTTTCTGACTAGTGATATTTTGGTTAAATGAGAATATAATGAGTAATAAATCAACGAGTCAACCACAAAAAAGAAAATAAAGACAAAAATGTGAACAGTTTTAAAGCACTCAGGACTCACCTCAGACTGAAGTTTGTGGTCTGCAGTTGTGGGGGGAGCTTGCAAAAGACTGGACCCTGATATTTGATGAACTGGACTACGCAGAGAAAAGCCATCGAAACGGAGTTCTGACACATACTGAGGCAAACACACACAGAAAAAAGTTAATGGAGTTACAGCTGTATTTCTTTTGATTAAACTGCAAACAATCTCAGTATAACTGTACAGTGCAGAACGGTATTGCAGGCACCTATCAATCTTTTGCTCTCAAATGAAATGTTGATGAAATGGCTGTAATAATGAATGGTCTTCATGCCAGAAGAAAATCTAGAAATAAACTTAACATCAGCCATTTGTCAATGTGATGTAGGAAGAAAGAAAATATCAATCCAAGTTAAATGAAACTAAGAATTGTAGATATACAGTATGTGGTGGTGACTTCAAAATAAACCAGCTTTTGAGACTCTTGGACTCAAGAAAATGTCCAAACATCACAATAATGATCTTTCAGAAATATTAAGTGAACTTGCAAAGTTCCTTCAACATATAAATGCTGTTAGGTGAATATTTCTCCAATTTCTGTGATTCATGTGTTTTGATTTATATTAAAAAAAATTTTTTGCAATCTTTTAAAATACATTAGACACCACAGTGTTATAATTTCATATACAAACTTGAAATAAAACAGACCGAAAGAGAAACTTCCGAGCTAAACAGATTGCTGACTCTCCTGAGGGAAAAATGGAAGAATAACACCAAACTGGTCTATTATGTCAAGAGACGGAAAACTACTGCCCATGCCAGTTTCTGCTTTGTGAGAAAGAAAGTGGGCATAAAGTCATCCACAAAGTAGCGACAAAAACTCCAAAACACTGGGCATTACAATGCAGCTCCAACAGCATTGATATTTTTCTTTCCAAGGGATCTTAGAGCCTGGCAGCAGAGATTTGTTCTCCTTTAGCCTCAAGAGCATTACTCCAGGTCATCCCAAAAGTGTGGAGATGAGGTTGAGGCTTAAATACCAGATGTGTATTTAAGTCCACCTGTACTTAAGTATGCTGTTTGAGTACACACTTAAGAACCAGGGATGGCAGCAAATGTCAAGTCCTCAAAAAAGAACTATAGGCATAATCAGAGGATTTCTGTGACCACAGTAGTGAGTGAAGTAAAATGTCACGCCTCTACAGACGAATGTGTACTATTGTACTGAACAGAAGAAAGAGAAAATTAGATTTGCATAAAGAAGAGGTGACAAATGTGTCATAGATATTAACTCATAACAAGTTAATCATGGTGAATTTCTATTGTCAGGCTAATTGTAAATGAGGAAAATTATTAATATTGTCATGTCAGTGATTTGAAAATACTGTTTAGCTTGTCAATATACAGCCCAGAGTGGTTCCTTTGAACTGCCACAAGGAGACCCTGCATCTTCCCAGATAAATGCTACTCAGAATGGCTGAATGCATGCCCATTGTATCCTCACAAGGAACACTTAAGTCCAATGAGAAACACTTGGACTTCTGAATGGCAAGAAAAAAAGATGTGCCCGGCAGAACCATCAACGTTACCATGTAGACCACCACCCAGCCTGTTCACCGAGCTCCAGATGAAATTAACTACCTTCGCTGTCAATTAATCAACGTAATTTTTGATTTAGTTGTTCCAACATTGACATTTACCTAAACGATTGTTATATTATGATGAAGCTTGCTGTGAAAGTTAGATATCATTTTAGTTGCCACTTTAAAGAAGAAATGTTAGTTAAACTGCTATTTGCATCAATTTCTGCTGTCTTAGCTTGGAGCGGCACTTACAGCAGTTTATATAGCTTTGCCTCTAATGTTAACCATCAAATTAATTCAGCCACAGCCCATAAGGCACAGTTCAAATCATTTTACAAATTCTTTTGTTTCATGGAAAACAGTCTAATTTGATTGTAGCCTGTTATAAGACAACGTAGAAAGTGAAAGTGCCCCTCTTTAATTAAGCATCGCTGTGCATGTAATAGTTAACACAACACACAGCAACAATTGTTATAGTTAGTTCAGTTTGTGTAACTGTAGAAGTGACCATCTATAGATTTCTAGATGTATATATTGTTCCTGCTGTTTTGCTGCCTATCTGCAATGCAATAAAAATGTGAGCTGAAGTTATTAATGTGTTTTAGAGGCATTTCAAAACTTTAAAGCAAATTTTCACGATTACTACAACAATACCATGAATCTCAATTATTTAAGCCATTACAATCGCCCCTCCAGGAACCACCACCTTACCATGGTGGAGGGGTTTGGGTGCCCTAATGATCCTAGGAGCTATGTTGTCGGGGGCTGTTTGCCCCTGGTGGGGTCACCCAAGGCAAATTGGTCCTAGGTGAGGAGCCAGACAAAGCGCGGTTAGAAAAGACTCCTATTGATGATGATTACCAAGGACCTGTGCACCCTGCCTGAAGGGGTACCTGGAGCCAGGCCTGGGAAAGGGGTCCGATCGGGCTCAGCCCAAAAGGGAGACATGGGTCTTGCATTACCTGGACCCACCACCCACAGGAGGAGCCGGAGGGGTCTGGTGCTAAGTGGATCGGGTGGCAGTCAAAGGCAGAGGCCTTGGTGCTCCGATCCCCCGTTGCTGAAGCTGGCTGTTGGAACATGGAATGTTACCTCTCTGGTGGGGAAATAACCTCGCTTGTGCGAGAGGTTGAGAGATACGGGCTAGATATAGTCGGCCTAAATTCAACACAGCTCGGATTCTGGAACCATTCTTCTTGAGAGGGGTTGGACTCTTTACTATGCTGGAGTTGTCCCAGGTGAGAGGCGGAGAGCAGGTCCGGACTTATTAATAGCTCCCCAGTTCTCAGCCAGTGTGTTGGAGTTTACCCCGGTGGACGAAAGTGTTGCTTCTCTTCGCCTCCGGGTTGGGGAACTGGTCCTGACTGTGGTTTGCGCCTATGCGCCAAATAGTAGTGGCGCCTCAAGCAGTCTGTTATGGTAAAGAGAGAGCTGAGCCAGAAGGCAAAGCTTTCAGGACACACTGGAAATTATATCTCTCGGCTGGCTTGGGAACATCTTGGTATCCCCCCTGAGGAGCTGGTGGAAGTGGCCAGGGAGAGGAAAGTCTGGATCTCCCTTCTCGACCGTTGCCCCTGCGACCCGGACCCGGATAAGCGGCAGAAAAAGAATGAACATTACAATCGTGACATGAAACTTTTATATCGTCCCATGCCTAGATCAGACTACAGCTCATTCAGCTCATGTTGCATTACACTCTCAAAACACAAACAGTTTGCGACTTTTCTGTACATACTGTAATTCTATGGACCATGTTTCTGCCCTAACCTTTGACATCCTCCCACTGCATGACACCACTCACAGTCTGCACAGCCAAAAGTTGAGAACTCTGGTCTGAAATATTGTGTATGTATTGTGTAATCAAAGATTTCATCCCAAATTGGATCAAATATCCAGAATAAGGACCCAAGTGCTACTAAATGTAAATGTAAATAGGCATATGTTATATTGTACAGACTTTCTTTTTCACTATGCTTAAAGCTACTGTTTTCATCCAAATCAGGGGTGGGCAATTAATTTCTACAGGGGGAAACATGAAAAATCTGAACTGTGTTGGAGTCCCGAACCAACAATAACTTGAACTTAATTCTGCTCAATATTAATTTTCTCCTAGTGTAAAAAGCAGTAAATTATATATTTTGATTAGCTGCTACTGGTAATCATAAGTATAAGTATAAGGATATTCTGTAAATATTCATGTAAATTGGTTAATTGTGGTGTAGGTCAAAGAGTAAAGTAATCTTATAAAATTAATAAACAGTTTAAATCAAAAACAATCATTACATCAATGTTTAATTTTATTTTTAACTTCTTAATCTTCACAAACACTGAAAAGGTGTTTTGCAGTATGTTAAAAGTTAAGCAACTGATCAACTTCATACAAAAAGCTATTCTGACACGTACGCACACGTGTCAGAATAGCACGTATGTAAAAACGTGCGTGCATACGTAAATAATAAAAACATCAGGCTTTTCAAAATAAAAGCATCACAGTTGTATTGCGTGCACAGCATAAATACTTGATCATTTATGTTTATGACTGACATGCAGGGGGCCGGACAGGGACGCCTGAAGGGCCGAATGTGGACCACGGGTCGTAAAATGCCCAGGTCTGATCTAAATGCACTTTATACATTTCCAATCCTAAGAAAATAAAACATACAGCACAGTACCTGCATCTCAATAACACGAGCACTGTCCTTTAAAAAATAATAGGTAGACTGGAGGTGTTCTCTTTGTCCATTGTCAAAGCGAATAATCAATATCAGTTGACTTTTCATGGGGAGAAGGCAAGTCAAAGGAGGCCAGGCTATGCCAGGCCAGGCTGGATTGGCTCTGCCAGAGAAATGGCAGTAAGAGAGAGCTATTTCCCATGACCCCTTAATGACCTCCAGTAATACCACAACATTCGGTCTGCACAAAAGGAAGACCAATGCCCAGTGAGCTACTAAATTTCAAAGACAACATGTGAAAGCTTCCTCTACAGCTTTGTGCGCACTGGATGAGCAATTTTGCAAGAGAGTAATAAAAAGGTACCCACAAAGGTGGGTTTGGGTTAGTGTCCAGTTGTTCCAGTGTACAAGCTTAAAAGAGAATTATTTTTCAACCCAAGTCCTATTTCCTAAACTTTGAGGGTCTGGAACTTCACGAAATATATCTTTTTTTCTGAAAGGTACCCCAGTACAGAGTTTGGACGCTGGACCATTTAGCTTGATAAAGCTATACAAAGCAAAGGCATGAGATACAAGGGAATGTCAGTGTAAGTCACTTATTTCGCGACTAACAACGCTAGAATGTTATTGTAAATGTCTGGTAAGATCGACTAGATACTTACAGTCAAACATCCATGTGTTTTTGACTAAGTAACCATAAGAATACTGTCAAACAAATGTTTCTGCTTCCTGTCACTAACAGAGCTCCCAAGAAAAAAAAAATCTAATAGAATAAATCAATGGGATCAATTTGGATCAATGTCAAGCTGGTTTGAAAATTTTAACATCGACTGAGCCCTACACCAAGGTATGATTCGTGTCTCTAAACCAGACAGAAGGTCCTTTAAAAAAAAACAACAAAAAAAAAAAACACACATTTCAGTCTAATCTCTCATGAGGCCTGTTTAGCAGTACGCACCAGGCTACAGAGAATGTGGTTCATCATAAAAAGCCCTGGGCAAGAAAGCAAGCGAACAAGTTCGAGAGGGCATAGATTTTTCTCATGCTTTCTAAAGTATTTGTATAGAATAAACACTTACACAAAAGGGGCTGATGGAATAGTTCTTTCTCTACCGACAGCTGAAGCCTGCTTTATTGCTGCTTTTAAATGATCAATTACTGTACTTCAAAGTGTATACAGTTTAATTAAATATATGACAGATATTTAATTCTCTTTGGCACACAAAACATCTGCCACCAACATACACTATTTTTTTTAAATGTCTCCGTCTTTTTGTTAATCTTGACAATCAGCACTATCACACTACTGAGGCATTTAAATACCATTCACACAAAAACAAGCAACTTTATTCAACATTTTTATTTTTCCTCTTCCTAATAGAAAAGCCCATTTGTTTCAACAACATCTCAACTGTGTAAAAGTAATATTGCTAAGCTCCTCTGGCACATTTTGTAGTTTTGATTTTTTTTTCTCCAGCTCCCCAACCATGTTTCTAAATTAATAAATAGAGGTGAGGTAATTTTAGCAAAAAGAAGTCTAAAGATTCTGAGGTCCCTACCTTTTTCTCTCTGATAACCAGGGCACCCCTCCATGCTTCTCTATGGTCTATACAGCTCTCTAGGTCAGCAGGCTCAATCAGAACAGCACTCAGGTTGGACACCACTTTCTGCCACCTGGGGAAAAAAAAGGATGACTCAATGTCAAAAAAGGCAAGTTTTAAAACGTTTACTCATTTCATGGAAATGTTTATGATAAATGCCTCATTTAGGCAGTACAGCAGTAAGTACCACATCATTTTATTTCTTAAGACTAATGCAGCTATTCTGGCTTCAATCAGAATAAGTGCTTCTACAAAAACGTTCTTTCCACTATGTAACTGTCGACGTGAACACTTGGCTCAGTTGTACTCCTCTAACTCCCTCTAGTGGCAAAGAGGGAGTGGTGGGTGGGTGCTTGCACGTCCATGTTGGCATTTATACTGTGAGTTCCAAAACTCCAAACACCACCTGTTAATACAATGACTTGACTATGTGTAGTTGATTGTACATCATTTGTTTTGCACAAATCAAGAAATAAAACGTGTGTGCATCTTATTCTTCTGCTCACCCAGTGGTGTTCTGCGTGACCACAGTGATCTTAGCAGCATGCCAACAAGACATATGTTTTAGGGCTCCCAGCAGAGGTAGGAGGTCTTTAACGGGAGGTGACTGCTCTGCAGAGCCCAAAACCACCACATCCAGCAAAGCTTTACCTGAGGGGGGAAATGGAACAACCATGAACTAATGTTCAGTGTTTTTCTTTTTCTTTTCTTTTTTCAGAAACTTGTCTTCATAGGACTCCCTGAGAGACTAATTCATTTTGTTTACTTTTTCAATGATGCCATCTTTTATGAAAGGTAGGTAGAATTGCTTGTTGGTCATTCTAAACATCAAGATGTGTGGAAGGAAAGTCAGAAACCAATAGTGACTCCAGCTCCTTAAAGCAAATAATTATGAAGGTGATTGTTCTGGAAATCCCATGGAGGGGGATTTGCTCTTTAAGTGAAATATCAATTCAGGAGGCAGACTCATTAGGCATTAGTCAGACTAACTCTCAATCTCACTATTTTAACAAAACAGTATCTTAATCTCCCAGTATTGGCTACATATTTGTGAACTATAGTACTTTTTCTACAAAGCTGCTGCATGCAGTTTGTCAAAAAACAATTGCTTGAAATTGGACTGGATCCTTGTTATGCACCTGAGGACTTTGGCTTCAGAAAAGATGTTTCAATTCCTGGATACTCTTGGCAAAGTTAAAACTCACAATCCAGTCTAAGCTTTTTGAAGTGAACTTACTTGTTACTCTCTTGCCCTATTAAGTAAACAAGCCAAATGTTGGTGTCCTTGTTACACCACAGCTGGCAAGCTAAGCTGTACAGACAATAATAATACCCCTAAAATAATGCAAAAGTAGATTATATAACATACATAAAATTACTGAAACATTGACAGCTCTGCGGAGCCCATACACTATTTTCTTCAAAATAACAACTACAAAATAACATTATATAAAAAGAAAGTGATACCTGTGGTTAGCTAACAGTACCTGGAGGTGGTAGCTTGTCTGACAGTATTTGCAATCCTTCAGCAGCCTCCTCCAATAACCTGTTCCGTAAAGACATTAAAGACAGAACGCTCAAAACACGTTTTAGAAACTAAATATTTCTCTTTTTGATATTTTAGTGCCAATTTAATTATTTGTTACGTGCACATTAACAATTTATCTCAAAGTCTCGATCCTTATTTGACCTGTTAGACAGGCAACGAACAGTAATGAAATTTACTAACAGATATTATCAACCTCTTATGAGATCACATACATACTGTATATTAGGCTCAACACTAACCACAAAAACGAACAAAGTTACTTACTTAAAGAACAGAAACCTGTCACTCACTCTGTCAGTGCTGGCTGGTCGGCCTTTTGGTCCACTGCCTCCTGACTGCTCAAAGAGCTAAGACATGATTCCACAGTATCACGCACCTCCTCCTCACTGTCATTTTTCTGATGGCCCGTCTTCAGTTCTTGCCAGCCTGAGCTGCAAAACTACATAGACGGTGATAATATACAGAGGGGGAAATAATTATTTGACCCCCTGCTAAATTTGCAAGTTTGATTGCTTACATTAGCTGACACAATTTTTTATGGTTGTTTACTGATTATGGCAATAGGCAGAATATCAGTCAAAAATGCATAAAAAACACACAATAAAAGTTATAAAATGTTGTGCATTCTATTGAGTGAAATAAGTATTTGATCTCAACAACTCACCCAGAATTCTGGCTCCCACAGATTGGCTGGTGCCCATGTGGCACAAAGCTGTGCACGATCAACCAATTACCAATACTCCTGATCTTAACTCGTTGTGTGTATAAAGTTCACCTGCTCTAGGAATCATTTTCTTCCATTCCAATCTCTATAGCACCATGGGCAAGACCAAAGAACTGTCAAAAGATGTCAGGGACAAGATTGCAGACCTGCACAAGGCTGGAATGGGTTACAAAACCATCAGCAAAAGGCTTGGTGAGAAGGTGACAACTATTGGCGCCATTATTCGAAAGTGGAAGACACAAAAAATGACCATCAACTGTCCTCTGTCTGGAGTTCCATTTAAGATCTCGCCTCGTGGAGTGAATATGATGATGAGAAAGGTGAGGGAGCAGCCTAAAACTGCACAGCAGGAGCTTGTTAATGGTCTGAAGGAAAGTGGGACCTCAGTCACCAAGAAAACAGTTTGTAACACACTGCGCCGTAATGGACTGAAATCTTGTGGTGCCTGCAAGGTCCCCCTGCTCAAGAGGGCACATGTACAGGCCAAGAAGGCTTAGTAGAAAGTGCTGTGGTCAGATGAAACCAAAGTTGAGTTATTTGGCATCAACTCAACCTGCCGTGTTTGGAGGAAGAAAAAATGTTAGTATGACCAAACGAACACCATTCCCACCGTCAAGCTGAAAGGTGGAAACATTATGTTTTGGGCTGTTTTTGTGCAAAGGGTACAGGGCGACTTCACCGCATTGAGGGGCCAATGAACAGAGCCATGTACGTTTAAAATCTTGAATGAAAACCTCCTTTCCTCAGCAAGAACGCTGAAAATGGGTCTTTGTTGGGTCTTCCAGCATGACAAAGACAAAACATACTGCCAGGGTAACAAAGGAGTGGCTCAACAAGAAGCATAATGGAATGGCCTAGTCAGTCTCCAGACCTCAACCTAATAGAAAACCTGTGGAGGGATCTGAAGCTTCGAGTTTCCAAGCTGCAGCCAAAAAACTTGAATAATTTAGAGACTTTCTGTAAAGAGGAATGGGCTAAAATCCCTCCTGAGTTGTGTGCAAACCTGGTGACCAACTACAAAAAACATCTCATCGCTGTGCCTGCCAACAAGGGTGTCTCTACCAACTACTAACTTATGTTTTGCTTGGAGATTACTTATTTCACTCAATAAAATGCACAATATTTCATAACTTTTATATTGTTTTTTTTTTAATGCATTTTCAACTGATATTCTGTCTATTGCCATAATCAATAAACAACCATAAATATTTGAGTCCACTAATTTCTTTGTAGGGCGGCAAACGTACCAATTTAGCAGGGGATCAAATAATTATTTCACCCACTGTATATTTAGGTATAAACACAGATTTGCACCTTATTTTTACTTTGTTTATGCATTATTACTAGTTTGACTGGTAAAACCTATTAACACTGTGTAAATTATAACAAAGATGCAACAAGCTTGCAATACATACAACGTATGTTCATGAAATGTTTCAACACAGCTAAAGTCATGTGTTTTGTTTACAGTATGCAACATATACCAGTTCCGGCAATTGATGTGGAGATACATTTTCATTTAATACATTTTTTTAAGAGAAAGTTAAATTCAAGAGAATTTAAAGTGTTTTAAAAAACACGCAGCAACAGCAGTGGTACATACAGTATTTTACCTCTTCCTGCAAACTGTGAGAAAAGCTTGTTTGACCTTTAAACGATTATTTCATCAGCACTTAATTTTGCCAAAAAGATTGTTTTATGTGTGCCCAGCTGATAACTATAGCTAACCTAGGAGGATACAAGCTGGCACAACACGAGCTCTCCATATGTTGCTAAGGTTGTAGACATGAAAGGTCAACCATAACCACATCTATGTCAACACAGTGCAACTGTCTCACCTGCGCTACTCCTTGACATGCCTGAACAGCGAAGTAAAACCTCTGGACTGATGGGTTGCCATTAAGAGAACAAGCTGGGAAAACAGAGGGAATGAAAGGAAGAAAGGATATGAAATAACAACAGCCTCGGGCTAAAGGCAGATGTCCAGGGGGATTCGTTACTGCACCTGGAAACACAGAGGTCCCTCTCGCTGATTCCTGAGCTGAGATGTCCAAGAGTTTGTTATAGATCTGCTTCATAGGCTTCAGACCTGCAAGTTAAGTATATCAATTGAGCTAACAGGTTTCAATACTAGCTAAACTATAGTAGCCTAACGGCGTAACATAAAGTAGCAAAGTAAAAGGACGGAGAAGTTAGTGCTTACATTTATAATCCTCCGCCAGGCCGTCCTCACTTTGACAAAACGATACAACCAACGTGTAACGGTCCATGCCGTGGAAACGTGACGTTAAGCGTACTTTCGAGGATAATTTTAGCTTGGAGTTAAAAATCGGTCATTGATAATGTTTGCTCGCGCACTGTCAAATTTCCCGCCACCTCTTCTTCCTCTGTGGTAAGGGGCGACAGACCACAAAGCCTACACGCGCCACCTACTGGACAGAGACCAAACTACCACACTGACTGAACATGGCATGTTTCCATTTTTCACTTGAAAGACTTCTGGATTGTCATAGTAGTAACTGACTCATTTTTCATACATTTTGCCACATTTGTATTTAGGAATGTATAGAATCACTATTCTTCTTTAACTTCATCAAATTGCTCAGTATTCTTTAGCTGTAATACTCCTCTAACTTACTTACTTACTTCAGAGATGCCATGCAAATAGTCTCATCAATATGTCCTACATGTCAAAAGTGTGTTATAATTTAAATTTGTACCAAAACCTTAAGCATTTTATAGCAAAGATTAAAGAGTTTATAGCAACATAACATTTTGTGCAAAAACCAAACTCAAATCAACAAGTCTGAGATGTATGTTTTAATATATAGAGCCACTCCAAGTGTATCAAGCATGTAAGAGAGGGATTTTATTTAAATATATTTTGTAAGTACAAAATACATTACAAATTTAGTCAAACAAGTATTGCACTTATTGATCTCAGGATTTACCACATAGCTGAAAAATAAATCTAATGAAGTAAATTCTTCAAGATTAAAAAGGATTTTTAATGCGTCACTTCTGACGCTAACTGATCAGCAGAAATGCCAGCCTTACTAGTTGATTTCTACAGTGTGTTCTTGGACGTAGACAATATAGTGGTGGGCATTTTCTCCCTGAGTGAGGACTGTCAGGGCCTCCAGGCCGTGTGCCTCCTCCACCACCATCACCTGGTTACCGGTCAGACCTCCCTCTTCGTTCACAACCATCAGCTGGTTGCCACAGTTACCGACTTCCTGCTCCTCAGCCACCTGCAACTTCAGCCGCAACTCAACATCAACATTTTGCTGCAATCACTCACTATTGCTTGAGTAGGTGACAATGTCATGTTGTTTACCTGTTGCACGACGGTAACAGTGCCTGGAGCCATGGCAACCATGGAGGTGACAGCGTCATAAGTCTCTGAACTGAATTCGGTGACCTGCTGGATATTAACTGAACAAAAGTAGACACGTGGTTATAATAATGTTTTGAATAATGTGCACATTAATAACAAACACTGACAGGAAAAACCATGGGCAGCACAAAGGTGGCTGTTGCTTTGTCAAAGACAGTTAGCTTTTACCATTGTTTTGCAGAGCTGCTACAGGTGCGTCTGTCAGCTGCTCTTCATCCTCCACAGGAACATATTGGGCTTCAACCGCCTCCTCCACCTGGATATTTATACACATACCATAAAAATAGACTTCTGGAAAAATTTGTTTTAACAAATGAAAACAATTGTTTTTGTCTATTTAAAATAATATTTTCATTTGTTTATTACTGTTGATCTCAATTTTTCTCTCGTGTTTGTTTGCCTCTTCTGTTTTTCTTTTGCTCTATTTAAACATAGCATCAACTGCGTTGTGCCCAAAGTACCTAAAAAACGTGATTTCATTAACATTTTTTATGATGACAGATTAAGACAGATTAATCCATCAAATGCAGCGGTGCTTTGAGCTTAATGATCATGTCACTAACATGCTCACAACAATAATGCTACCATGTAAGCAGGTACTATGTCAGTTTATTGCTCTATAACACTATCACAAAGAACAGCTGAAGCCAATGGGAACCTCACTATTCTTTTGCAACTAACACAGATGTGAAATAATAAAAATATTAGAGAAGAGCTTATTAAATGTAAATATTTCAATTTTGATAATTATGGCCTTCAGCTTAAAAAAAAAACCCCCATACATCTCAAAATATTTGAATATTCAAGTGCAACTGTATAATCATAAAATTAAAACAAAAAAGCTGCATATAACTTTATAAGTAATGAATATATAATATGTGAAATTTTAACTTCTTGAATTAAGTTATTAAAGAACAATTTTTCCACAATATTCAAATTTTTAGAGCTGCACTATTATTTGATCATAACCAAGGTATTGGTCAACATTAAGTTTTGAACTAGTGGCAAAAGCATGTCACCCGGGTGTTTACAATTCATGTTCTGGAGTCCATGAATGTCTGTCACTTCGTGCCAATCTATCAAACCCAGTGTGTGTGTGTGTTCTGTTTTTACCTCCCAGGTGCCTTCCACCACTTTCATGCTGTGTTTGTTTTTCAGGTGACGGTTCAGCTCCCACTTGGTCCCATAAACAAATTCACACTGAGGACACTTCATACCACCTAAACACAGGCACACACAAAAACTATTTTAGATTTTGCCTGACAGTAGTACATTAATACAGTTACAATACCTACACATAACAAATGGGAAGAATTAATATTAACTACAGGTTTTATCACTTTACACATCCGACGCTATTGCAGGTACTATAAAGAACATGAAAGGTCAGGGATGTGACGGCACGAGAGTAGACCTTGCTGTTCCACAGCATCGGGGTTAGGCAGTCCGGGTCCAGCATTGTGATACTTCTGACCTGGGTGTTTCATCTTGTAGTGTCGCTTCAGGGGACCGGCAATGTTACACGAGTAGCGGCAGTGGGAACAGCGAAATGGCTGCATGAATGAGAAAAACAAAATTTAGTGCTTTTTAAGTGTTTTTTTGTTTTTTTTTTTCCTCATCACAGTTTATTTTTATATCTGTTGACTGTATGGTAATTTCTCTGATTTTGTTTACATTAGTGAAATAAATTTTCAATTAAAAATAAAGTCAAAAAATGACTTGTTCAATTGTGGTAGAGAAAGTATCAATACCATATCAAAAGGGAGATACAGCCGTAAGCACACTATAAATCACTTATGGTGATCATGCATGCAAAGAAAAGGAGAAATAAAAATAAATAGCGCTGGATCTCATTAAGGATGACACCGCGGATTATGTTCATAAAATGTCAAAATTAGAAATAAAAAAATTCCAACCAAAATGTCCAATGTTATACCAAAAAGATTAATGGAGATCCTAATAAATAAACAATAATCAAAATAATAGTAAATTCTTACATATGAGAAGCTGGAACCATCAGATTTATGACATTTTAGCTAGAAAAATTACTCAGATGATTAAGATTCTGAAAATAATTGGCAGTTTTTCCAAATAACTAATCTTGGCAGCTCCTGGCCACATCTGTAGTTATCTGTCTATGAAAGTGGGATTAACAAAAATAACTAATTCAAGAAAAAACACATTATAATTAACTAATTACAGACTAGCTTTAAAAATACACTGAGGAGATGAATGAGGTGCACACAGGTACAGTGCTCTTTATACTGAGGCTATAAGCTTCACCTTAAACTCAGTGTGCTGCTCCATGTGTCTGACCAAGGAAGGTTTGGAGACTGTGTTGAAGTCGCACTCCGAACACTGAAACTGCTTCCCTGAAAAAACAGAACAACAGCTCTAATGTTTATTACCACTTTAAACTTCACCCCAATTTAGTTTATGTCAATACTCTTGTGACGTACAATATAATAATAAACAGACAAATGAATAAGTACGTACCTTCATCGGTGTGGCTCAATCTGTGACTTTTCAGCGTGACTTTGGATTTGAACTTTTTGCCGCACAAATCGCAGAGGTGGCGCCTCTCCGTGTTGTGACGGTTCATGTGAGTCTTAAGGTTGCTCCTGCTGCGGCCTGCGTAGTTGCACATGCTGCAGACGTACGGCTTCAGACCTGCACACATGGACACACAAACCAAAATTATTGTTTAAAAAGATCCCCAACAGTTCAACATTCAAAAAAAAATATGTGGCAGCAACAAAGTGAGAAAAAATGTTTTTAGAGGTGAAGACAATAAGGGATTTTGTTCAAGGAAGGCAAAACTATAAAAAGGCAAACAGGGAAAGAAAGCCAATTATGTCTTCTAACTTTAATGCAACTTCTGCCAATGCTTTTTGCCAGATCTCAAATTTTTTTTTGTCAGCCTTGAGAAATTGCCACTTGCGCGCGCGCGCACGGCTGTTCATTCTTTGTTTGTATTCTCATCACTTCACGGCTTACTTGACCAATAGGCCAATTTCCTTCTGCAACGTCTGCAGTGTGTTTACAGTCTCCTACGTCCTGGTAGAGGACAGCCAGGAGGAGGAAAGACAGATGGAGGCGCAGATGACACGCTAATCAGACACAAAAAACCCAGTAAATTGACGCTGACGGGCCCAGACGTGTCCTCGCAATCCGGTGCTGTGCAGATGTGTTTGTTAAAGGTCGGGGAATGTCGCACCCTGGTGGGCCCAGATGTGCCGCTGAAAGTCGCTGCTGCTCTTCAGGAAATAGGAGTCGCAGTAGGGACACTTTTCCGCACGCTTCACCATCATCCCTTTGCCCTGCAGGGGGAGCACATCTGTCCCACACAAACAGAAAGAACTCACAACCTGTGCCGAAACGTGCCAAGTACCTGAGAAAGATGGCCAAACTGTCACTTTAAGACAGGTCTGAAGTTGCTTTAAGAGAACATTAACATCTAGTGTGTGTCATAGATGCATTTTAGCATTTCTTTACCAGGGTGTGATGTTTTGATGTGGTACTTCAGTCTGTGCTCTGGATAGTTGTGCTGGCAGACAGGACAAGTCACGCATTTCCCCTGTAAACAACAGCAGCCAAACATCTGAGAAAGTTCCCACAAGGAAACCCAAAAGTCAGCTCTTTCAAGGAGCGGCAGGTTGGTTACCTGGTCATGGTGCATCCTTAAATGAGCTTGCAGTTTGTATTTGTCAGGTGTGGTGTATTTACAGCCAGCAATGGAACAAGCTAGCTGCAGGCCACTGTGCTTCTGGATCTGATGCCGCTTCAATGAGCTCTTGGTGATGGAAGAATAGCTACACTTTGAACAGTAGTGGGAGTGCTCCTTGGTGTGTGTGCGCACATGGACTTTATAGTGGACTTTGTACCAGAACAGTTTTCCTGTGTGGCAGAAAACGCGATTAGAACCGGCAGAAGAAGACAACAGAAACACTCAGTAATACAGTATTTGGTAACATGCAATATTGATTATAAAAGATTTCATCATCTCACCGCAGTATTGGCATTCTAGGTCTCCGTAAATTTTCCTGAGCCGCTGGAATGACTCCATATCAAGCCGAGTCTTCGGAAGAGAGGAGAACACCTGCTGGAACGCACTCTGATTGCAAACCCCCAACACCTACCAAAAAGAGAACACATTTGTACATCAGACACATTAATAAATACTAACTGAGAGGCATTCAAATGATCTAATTCTTGCTGAAATCACTTAACTTACCCTCTCCGATTTTAGAGTTTGTCGGTCTTCAGGTGGAGAGTTTGCATTTCCCGTTGAGGCAGACGTGTGCGTTTTGTTTGCTGCAGATGTATTCTCATTAGCTGGGAGCGGGTTTTCTTGAGTCTCAAATGAAATGGCATTGTGAAGCACTTCTTGGGAAACCAGCTGTCCATCTCCGTTTTCTAATTCTCCCTCATTCCCTGTTACTCCCCCTGTAACACACTCATCTTCCACACTTTTCCCCAGGGGCTGAGCTTGGTCTCCTGCATCTGCCGCCCTCTTTCTCTCATCTTCACCCTCCTTCTCTTGCCTGCTCTCCTCCTCCATCCTTTCCTCTGTGACTTTGCTGTCCTCACTCTCCCATATGCCGCCTGGTGGCTGCATCAGGTAGAAGCTGTTGCTGATACAGAGGTTGAAGGCTTGCTCCTGGTCCAGCTCGGTGTGAGACTCCTTCAGGTGGGCCACCAGCCTCTGCGAGCTGACAAACTTCTCATCACACACGCAGCACACGTACAGGAAGAGGTGCTTCCTGACGTGGGCGGTGAGTGCCTCCATCTTGGTTGCAGCATGGTCACACAGTAGGCAAGCGAAGGGACGGTAGGGCCCGTGGACCAGCAGGTGGCGCTCCCGCTCGAGCTGGTTCTTAAAGCGTCGGTTGCAGGTGGGACAGTGGTATAGAAGCTGCCTGAGGCCCTGACGAGTCTTTAACCTGGAGAAGACACAGAGGTTAGATGGGCAGGTATGTCATCTGGTAAGATAGAAATACAGGTAAAATATTGAGATAATCAAACTTGAATTGTTGGTAAATCTGGTAAACATCGGGGTCTTTCAGGTTGTGTCGCTGCTCCATGTGCTTTAGCAAGTTCTTCACATCGGAGTATTTACTGTCACAGAAGCTGCAGCACTGCTTCACCTTCAGGTGGACGCGTTCTATATGGACCTGCGTTAGCAGAAACAAGGAGTCAAGAAGAGAGTCAAAACGCCTTCTCAACAATCACATTGTCACAAATAACATTATCAGCAGTATTAAGTTAACAACGACACCTTGAGATGTCCCGGGCTGAGGCAGCTGAAAGGACAGTGCTGACAGCTGAACTTCTCTCCTGTGTGCTTCCTCAAGTGAACACTCAGGTTGGCTTTGAAGAGAAATAAAGAGATCAAACAGGTCAGTAGGAGTTCAGATGTAGAAGTATACATAAAATTAAAAGTTTTCAACCGCACATATTTAAATTTTGTCACTTATATGTTATAGGAGTTGCCCTGTTAAACATTTGTGTTTGTAACTATTAATATTAGTATTGATATTCCCATGAGGGGTATTAAAGTCTTATCCAGCTGTGTTGTTATAACAGTCAAGGTACTAGATTATAAATTTAAATCTTTCTTCTGGTAATCAAACAAGGATCAAAATAACTGGGATGAGAGTCACACATACTGTAGTAACTGCAGCTACATGTAATTAAATACTTAATTACATTGGCATTACATGTTGCACAAACGTCTTCCATCAGAATAATTTAAAGAAGTTATATCGAAACACTGCTATTAGCACAATAAATTTAGCGAGAATTTAATTTCTGATTTTAACTCAGTCGTACTCTTATTGACGATTAATGTAAAACGTCTGTGGTGACTGCTACTCCAGGGAGTCTGGATTTACCTTTGATGGCTGATGCATAGTCACAGTGTGGACACTTGAATGGTTTCTCATGGGTGTGCGTCCTGAGGTGGGCGACCAGTGAGTGTCTGAATTTGAAAATCTTGTTACAAAACTCGCAAGCAAAGATCTTCAGCTGGCTCTGGAGAAGGCTGGGAGAGATAGAGAGCGACAATATTACATTAACTTCCTGACCAAGATTGCTGTGGTTGCTACTGCAGCTGTGGGCGGCGGATGCTCAGACATTAATGTACACGTGTGGAAACAGCACAACTTAACTTAAAATCATAGTGAAACATGTCTTTTATGTTAGATTGTTAGAACAGAAGCAGGTTTTCATACATTAAGCATTCAGCTACACTTTATCTCCAAACAAAGCTGTAGCTTATATTAAATATAATCAAGTTCATACATTTATTAAGAAATATTCATACAGTACTTGGTAGAGTCTTGTTGGATGGAATATTCCTGGAAGCCTTTGCTGGCTGCTTTTGTTGTTGCTGCTGTTTTGCAGGTCGAGTCACAACTTAGAGAGAAAGAAAAACAGGTATCAGACTACCGAAAAAAAGATAACACTGATGAGGAAACACAATGTTGATAGATGAACTCTTAATGTCAGATTTGATTTTCCACATTAACAATGTGTCATTATGAATTATTGTCACTTATATGTTACACTCACAAAACTTATAGGAGACATGGACATTTTCCATTTTTCATTACCTTGACTCTTGTTCTGCTTCAGGGTTACCTTCACAGGCAGTGGCGTCACTTGAAAGATCTTTTGAGGGAAACTGGAAGCCCCACATAAATTTAATAAATAAACCAATAAATTTGAAATTTGTTCAAAACTAAACTAAACTCACCAGCAAACAACATAAACTGATGGCAAATAACAACAGTTTAATCATCACATCAAGACCCCAAATAATGTACATTTTAAAAAGAATTTGTGTTTTGCTTATAAAGCGGACATCTGACGTAGGTGCAGTGATCTGGAGGACCATTATGCAACAAGCTGTTAACCAACTTTAGAAAGATTCTGATTTTTTGGTAGAAATAAATTTAGATTTAAAATGCTCACAAATGGGACCACAAATGTGATAATATTAAATGCAATTACATTTTGATAGAGATATCTCAAAACCTGTGTGCCAGACGGGATACCACTTTCAGACAGTGAGACAACATTCTAAAAACCTTTGACTGTTCTTGTGCTCACCTGAGCTTCAGTATGGATGACTGCTGAGTCTGTTTCTGCTGAATTGTCCTCTACTGGAACCATTTTAGAAATACCTGTTGAATTAAACATAATACATCTCACTTTAAAATCTGTTGTCTTTAGTTTCCAGCAGTTGTTAGTCAAGTGCAAAAACAAGCACAAAAAATGAAATTTAGGACTAACCTGGAAGTGTTTCCTCTTCTGTCAGAACAACACTGATGACTGCCTTTTTGCTTCCTGGTGCAAGTCTTTCTTCTATGGAAATGTGGCTTCGGTTGGTTCTCGGGGGTCTTAAGTTGTTAAGGTCTACAAGTAAAGAACAAGAGAAGGTAACTAAAACCTGAACTGTATTGAAAGAAATACAGGGGTACCCTGGTGATGGAGATAAACAAAAACATGATCTTTAGACACACCCTTTTCACTCATGAATCCTGGTCTTCCTGCGTTTTTTTGCGTCTGGTTCAGATCTGCGCCCCCCACATCCTTGTCTCTCGTTCCACTACAGATGCTCCCTGAAAGAATCCAATCAGAATCCCCTTTAATGGCCAAGTACAACAAATGTACAAAAATCGTTTTCTTCTGTGCTTTTTTTACAACGGCTGTGGTTATTTGAGCTATCTGCTGTATGTTTATAGTAAAGATAGCTCCCAGCATGGTTTTTCAGGCCATGCAAACTTACTATGCGTCTTAATAATCCGTCTTTGAGACATACTAACTTAACTATTGCTGGTTCATTTCACTTCTCACCATTTTCCCCTTCTTCGTCTTCCTCTTCCTCCCCTCCCAGACAGATGTGTTTAAGGATCTGGCGTCTGTTGCTGAACGAGCGATGACATCTTCTACATTCTAGCCTGGACGTCTCTCCTGGCAAAAGCAGACAGAATGCAGTCAACTCAAAAGCAGAATTCAGGAAGAACAGTTTCTGTAATATGTTTACAAAGTGCATTAACAAACAGCTCAAATTTGCTCTAAAAATACACTAATAGCGTAAATGGCTTTGGTGAAAATCATGGTTTAGTAAGGTTAGTAACCAAGCCAAAGCCAGCTGCCTAAAAAACTGGCAGTGCGGTTTGTAAACATATAAAATAATGAAATATTTTATTCTTATTTGTTTGTCCCTCCAACCCCCTGCATGACAAGGAATAATTAGGCATTACTTAAAAATGTTGTGTGTTAAAAGTGCTACCTTCTATCAAATGACACTGTCTGCCACCCTCCTTCTTATTCCTTTCTTCTCTTTGAACATTATCCTCTAGAGAACAGGTCGAATCAGCCTTGTCCTCTGTGGGGGCTGCGCTCGTCTTTTTCTTAGAGCCTTTCGGCCGCCCTCGTTTCCGCTTCACTGGGCTCGCTGTGGGCCAACAAGACGGCAGAGAAGATAAAAAACATTTATATTATCTTGTAAATAACGATCATGAATCATAAATTTCATAGGATCTAAAGAACATAATACAGGACCACACTAACAATGTTGGAGTGATAATGAGGTCCAATTCTCAGAGGTACTGGACGAGGTAATATTAATTACAGCTGTATCATTTATTATGTTACATAATTTTGTTATTATAACCTGCCAGCATCTCCACAGGCTCTCCTGAAAGGGGCTGCAGTGCAATGATGATGTCATCATGGGGCTGGTGCTGATGGTGCAGCTGGGAACAATGGGCTTGCAGCTGAGTGTGACTGGGAGAGAACAGGTTGCACAGCCGACACATGAACACACACCCAGCTGGACAAACGGGGAGAAGAATACTTTCAGGTGGGAGAAAAACTAGTTCACAAAAATCATGTTTTGCCTGTATCAAACCAGGACACTTTTTTTTTTTTAATTTTAGGTGTCATGAGTCATATTATCTACAATATATCATATGCTGGTACATTCTGTTGTTTGCTTTTGTTTCTGTAAATGCTGACGTGGAAATATATATTGTAGAAAAAATATTAATGTAAAGGAAGCAGGTTGATACATTCTGCTGAATATATGCTGCTCAGTGATGGGTTGAGTAATAAAATGTCATGTAGCAACTCTGACAGAATAGCCGGTTTGGGCTCGTTAAAATAGTTTTATCACATCCAGTTCCAATATAGATCCATATTGACATATTATTATTCAGTCCAGCAAATTTTCCTAAGCGTATAGTATTGTCAGACTGATATTTCAATTTCCTTTCATTGTGAAACTGACCATAATTACGATCATGGAATATGGATACGGCGTGAATCTAATAAAAAAAGCGAAATCGACGCAGACGTATGTTGATAAACCACGCACGTTTGTTTTTATTTTGATCGGGCCCAAATTAACATGCGGACCCGACACACATATTCGACTTAAAGCGACGTGAAATTCTTACCTGATTTTTGTCCGTCCATTTCTTCGGCGTCCGAACGACAAAAGAAAACTAATTTATCGATTAGTTGAAAGCATGATACAAATATATATATATAACGTTGGATTTGGAATTACATTGTAATTTGGCAATACGTGCGCCGAAATTTCTGTCGAATCTGCCAAACACGTACCTCCAACTAGCGGAAGCAGAAGGGACCCAATGACGATTATAGCTGACTGACAGCGCCCTCTGTGGCGGGAGGACTGTACTGCGGCCGAGAGAGGAACTGCATTATTGTAATGTAATGCGAGGGACACCAACATTTTTCAGTTCGATGTGATAACGATCATTTTTGTCCGAATTTTAACGATACTGAATGTTGGGCACTCATAATGTCTTACAAGAGTATGTGACCTTTTTCTTTTAGAAATAAGGATGTAGTGAAGGCAAATCCCATCAGACCATGGCCATTCATAATAAATTCACAAAAGTAATTATGATTGCTATTATTAAAAGATTAAATAAAAAGTAACATAAATATGAATAGAATAAAACAAAATACAAGTAATAAAACTTTCCCATTTTCACTTTCACTAAGGATTACTGCTAAATTAGTTTTAAGTTGGTATTAATTACAATAGGAGTTATAGTATTTTTTTCAAAATGAATTAATATCAAACAAATAGCTTGTGAATATCTGAGTGTCAATCATTCAGTATAAATCCACCCATCCCAAGTAATGGGTTCAGTAACACATTTACAAGTGGGCCAAGCATCTATTTTATGAACATTCTTAATTTGCAAAGGCGCCAGCAATGTTTGTTTTTGCTTTTAGTATAAGTTGTGGGAGTGTGCCCCGCAGAGTAAAATTTATTTTAACGTAACATTCAAGGCATACAGTGGTGCAGTATGGTATGCTCTTGCAAACTCTTACATTATCAGGCCAAGTGAGATATTGATAAGTGGACACTCAAAACTTGATTTGATCACAGAATCATTGAACTACAAATAGTCAAGATGCAGGAATTTAAAGAACATTTTGCTATGAATGCACGTAACAACAAATGTTTGCTGGTTCCATTCCTTCTAAAGTATACCTAAATGATTTTTCACAAGGACCGTTTGATTTTAAACAATTCATTATTGTAATGTTGCAGTATGCTGCTTATAAATAAGCTAATAGGCTGACTTAGACTTTAACTCATTAGTTTTATAGCAGGAACAATTGAGGGTACACCAACGAATACGGACAAAACTTTATTAAATTAAGAGAGATTTTGCAGATATACCAACATTTACAGCATTTATTTTTTCACATTAAAAAAGAGTCAGCTCAGGCCAGTCGCTATGATCAACAATAGCTAAAGACTACCAAACATGCGTACATATTCAAAAAAGCACACACATTTCATACACAAAGTAATCAACTGGTTTAAAAAAAGTCATACTTTCAGGTATAGATGGTACATCCTTTCTCTTCCACAACTTAATCGCTTCTTTACCTTAAATTTACACCCACGTCTGTCCTTTATTTATCTTAAGTTGCCATTCACGACATCATGATTTGTATAACATAGGATGACAAAAAGTGTAAGCAATTTAATAATCCATAAAAAAAAAGTGCATGCTCTATTATCAGCAAAAACAAAACAAAAAACGAAATAGTTTCAACCTTTCTCATGAAAAATGAAGTGAAAGTTCCAGCAGATTACATGCATCATTCAAACACAAATAAACAAATGTCACTCCACAAGAAAAGACGTAAAAGATGTTGTAACCTCTAAAAGATGATTATGAAAATGATGATGCACAGCAACATTTACTCATTAGTGAAATAAAAGAAAAAAAAATACTCAATTTAAGCCAAAATTGGCCTTTAACTAAGAGATTGTGTCATCAGCTGCTGATAAAAGTAACCCGAAAACAAAAAAATACCTGAAGTAAGTGAATTTCATTTGCTCATTTTCTTAATGAGTGAATGGGAGGAGTGCTTCACTCTTAACACCATTAAAAAAGTGATAAAGAGATACTTTATTTAATATTATTTACAACTAGTTTACATCTCTTAGTCATGTATGTAATGTGTCATTACTCTAAAATTAACAATTTCTTTTATAATACATGCAGTGTATGTATTTTAAACTTTCTTGAAATCAGCTGATGCTAACAAACATGTTTCCCACTGTGGGTGTCAGTAAAGACAGCATAACATACTATATAATGCACACTTTGACATGTAAACACTTCAGCAGAATGAATTAATGTTAAAGCAGTGACTTTCACAAAACCAAATGAAGGCATTTTAGAAGAATTTCACACTGATAGACAAATGGTAGAAAATCAGGGATGAAAATCAGTCCCAAGATTAAGTTAAAACGAGGGTTAAACATGTGTAGAAAATCCTGGTTATTAATTGGTATTTTTCTTTGAATGACTGATGATATGAGGCTGAGTTGAAGGCGATACAAATCTGTCCAGATGCCCCTATAAAAGCATGCTGTGGATTTATCCCTGACTCAACATTCATCTTGTTTCCAGGGCTGCTTAAAAACAACAAATTTACCTCAGCAGTTAGCTTCAAATCAGAACATTTTTATGGCATTTCCCTTCAATCTTTAGTTCAGAAAACTATTAAATGAAGCAAACATGCTGCTACAATGATCTTTTAAAAAGACAAGAAATGATTACCATCAGGATGGGTTTTGCTATAACTGCTATATAAACATTTCTTTAAAATTCCCAGGGTACACCTGGGCTAGCAAAGTCCATATGTTATAGTGTTTCTGACTGATACAAGGCTTGTGTGGTTGAATTCCTGAGAATGTGTGTGTGTGTGTGTGTGTGTGTGTGTGTGTGTGTGTGTGTGTGTGTGTGTGTTCACATGGTGCAACACTTGTTCTTGTGTGTGTGAGAGTCTTTGAAGCGGAGTCTCTGCTTGGAGCGATATTTCTCCAGGTAGGTGAGCTGTTTACTGTTGATGGCTCCACGGCGCTTCCTGGAACATCCACAGAGACACAAACAATGCTGGAAGTCAGTGGTGTCGCTGTATAAAAACTCTTTCATTTCTTCTCCGTACATTGACTGCAAAAAATATTAATGTTTTTATAGAGTCACTCTACAGTATAATTAGCGCTTGTTGGTATGGCATTAAAATAATATCATAATATATGGTATATACAATATTTATATATATGCAGTTAGATCAGCCTCAAAATTCACATGAACACAGAGGGATTTACAAATATATTTTGGGAACTAAATGTTATTCAGTCTCTCCACAAAAATATTTCTCTTTTCATCATTTATGAATTTTGAGACTAATCTAACTCCATATATTTATATATTTCTCCCCAGAAGTTCTTCATAAACGCCAGGACTGAGCAATAAAGTTATTCATCACAATATTTTTTGTCAATACACCAATAATATTGAAGAGATGACTATGGGTACTTGTATAAAATTGTATCACAATGACATTTTTGATAAGACTTTTAAATTCTCGGAAATAATCTTAAATGTCAATAATGATATATATCCCATGTACTTCCCAGTCCAGGTCGGACTAATCGTGAGACATGACAAAAAGCTGTGATGCATTTTTGTGTCATGACTCACCTTTTGCAGAAAATAAAAAGCATCCCTAAGAATTAGTTATTGCTATGAATACGAGTCCAGCAGCTTATCGTTGTTTTGACTGATACCAGCAGATGGAACCAAAGAATAAAAATCTGTTTCTGCACAAACAGGATTTATGTACTGGACTGTATTAACCCCAGAGGTACTTAGTCTCACTCAATGAGGTCGAATGTGTACTTAACCTACTTTAACAGTTTACAACAGCAGTCGATACTGAAGAGAGCAACAGGAAGAAAAGATCGCAAAAGTATCTATGTACTTACTCTATAAAACACAAATACTTGTGTATGATGTACTGTATGCATGTTAAACAGTTTACATATTGAATGATATCTGTTATTCATGCATGATGAGGGCGTACGGATATACTTACTGTCTGATGAGTTGAATAGCATCTTCATACTTCATCCCGCTCTCTATCAGAGCCAGAGCAACCAGCACAGGAGCCCTGTGTGCATGAATAAACACACACATAGTCATATTTGTTGAGTCTGATGTCTGTGTGAAGATAATGAAAGCTTATCTGTATCATTGTATCTTTTCAATAAAGAACAATCAGGTTGCTACTGTTTTGTCCCATGTCACTTTAAGCAAAAGAGCAGACTATAAATCTTTAGTTTTGGAAATGTCAGTGCCACTGAATATACAGCAAAAAGGTATCGGTTTTATGGCAGAAACATGAAACCATGAAGCTGATATATCTCCTCAGGTTACACTTTTCGGTCCACACGTGCACACATGTCTCTCACCTCCCCAGTCCAGCCACACAGTGGACGGCCACACAGCATCCTGGATCCTCCTGAAACTTCTTCTTCAGCAGACCCAACCAATCGTCGACCAGCTTGCTGGGGGGCGGGGCTCCATCATCAAATGGCCAATCCTGAGAAATGAAAGCGGAACACTGATAGCACCTCTGTGTTTGTTTACAACTCAAAGGCTCAAAAGTAAACTGTCTATTATTTCTTTTTATATTCTTAAAATGGCCACAAACTGAAGCCCCCTGTTGATGATAGACACGTGTGTGTGTGTTTGTGTTTAAAGTGTGCTCACCACCACATTAATGCCATCTTTCTCCAGCGGCGTTTTGTCATAGGTGATATCGCAGACCCGGACCACTGTGGTGGCACCGTAGTGCTTCAGGTCCTGGAAGGAACAACAGCTGTATGATAACCTGAGCGATAACTTTTTAGGGGTGAATGCTGATATTGAAACGAGGGAGAAAAAGGAAAAGGCTGCCAATAATCACTTAAACACACTGGAAGATATTTAACAGTTTAACATAAAAGATATTAACTTGTCATGGTTCTGTACAAAATCATCGATTGGCAGGATGGCTGAACCAAAAGTGGATTAAAATGTATGAAAATTATTTAAGTTTAGGCTTTATGTGAAGGGAAGCATATGCAGTATATTTGATACTGTACATGAGTTACACACATGTACACACATGTACACACACGCATTTCTTACCTCTATGAAGGAGCTGAGTGTGCTGTCTGTGGGGTTGTGTGTGATAAGGAATCGCATGTTCTTGTGGCACAGTTCCACTGGAGCAGGGCGATTCATGGTGGCCAGTGGGATCTCTGACCTTTTCGAGAGAGCAGCCCATGGTTATTCATGAGCCAAACGTCAGCAAGAAATGTACCACATTTGACTAAAATATGCACCACGTGAAGCTTGAGCAGAGCTATAAAAGTTGAAACATACAGTATCTGCTGTTCTCCAGTAATTCTCCAGATTTATTTATCTTCAATACCAATGGAGGACTTTCTCACAGGAGGCATTTTGACGTGTCTGTTGTAATTTCACAGGTGTAAATAATAGAATTAATGGCTGAATCCCATTTAGCTGCTTCAGTTTCAGTGTCCTTTAACTGTGTGTGGGGTCCACACATGGGATAACTGGATATGACTTACTGAGGCACTTGAAAAGGTAATAGCTATTGGAATAATCAGATAGTGGCTGTCCTACATGGAAAATTCCCATGAATAGCCTCTCATGTAGGAAAAAATCAATTTTTAATCACGTGTAGCGTGAAATATGATGTTAGTGTTAACTAATACATGTAGAGTTTTTTTTTATTGCATAAACAATGATGACAACTCAGGTAAAGCTCATTTTGAGCTATATTATAGTGGTTTCACCTTATCTGTTTTTTTTATGGTCTTCGTTGACATGAATACACTGGAAACAGCTATCATCCCCTTGTTTAAACACTCTTAGTTCCCACTTGTTTGGCAGGCTTGATTAGACCTTATCTCAAATGTCTGTGGACACGTTATTGTCTGCACTGGATTGACATCTCCCACACAATTCAGTGACGCTTGTCAAGGTGGGACGGTTGGAACCGCTAACTATTATATATACTAACTATATATACTAAGTATATAACTATTATTTACTAGTGTGACTATTGTTATACTGAGTTTTATATGAACTTGCACGGTTTAGTCATCATAAACAGCCAGAATAACTGTAATATCCAATACCACCTATTCAGTGAAACTTTACAATAAAGGTACATTAATGAACATTAGTTAATTGATTACTAAGCATTTACAAAGAGTTAAATAATTTGCCATCATTACCAATCATTTACCAAAGGTCTTCATGTTAACTAAGATAATAATTCATACATTATTCAATAGTTTAAAGGCTTTTAAGAAAAACGTGTTTTCAACTTTACAATAAGGGTCACAAAGACCACTGCTAAATGGTTAATTCAGGTTAATAAATTTATTTGATTTGATTTATTGCAGCTACTCATGTTTACTCAATGCTATTATGCATTAAGGAAGTGTCTGTCCAAATACTTCTCATTGTATTATTTAACTGTTAATTAATGGTCATGCCTGTGTTTGAAATGATTCAACTACCTTAGTTAATATGACGACTGTTAGTAAGTCATTACATGACACTAGCATTAACTAATGTTGATTTAACACTATTATCAGTTCCCGACTGTGTTTCCAGGAGCAGAGGAGGCTCTTCCCACTGACTGCAATACAAATATTGTTTATCCGGTGTGAGTGGGTGCTAGAGATGTTAATCACTGCTCATTATCTTACTTCAACATAGGAAATAAAAAAGAAAATGTGAAAGATTATCTATATTTCTGGGCAAAACCTGTAATATCCTTCTAAATAAATCTCCCACTGCTGTTTAATTTAAGCTGCTACTGACTATCATTAAAGGAATCTTAGAATAAACAGCTGTGTAAGTTTGTATACAGGACAGCTGCATGACTGTTAAGTGCCGATCTGTTCACCTGAGGCTCCAGCTGTAGCACTTAGCTGTTGTGTCTTCTCTCACGTCAGGTCTTCAGGTGGCTGACTGGACTTCCTGCGACTTGATGCACTTCCTGTTGGAGACTATAGTCGTTTAAGATATTTCCACACGTCTGATGACCAACTGTTTTGTGCTACCCCATCAGTTGACTTTGTCCGACAGAGGTGTCAGTTCTCTCTCTCTCTCTCTGTTCGTCTCTTCCTTTTTGACTTTTGATCCTTTTGATTGTCCAGTCCTTGTCACTCTCTTTGTCTCTCAGTAGCTCTGTCTTTCTTTCTCTCTCCGGTTAGCATTCAGTGTCGAGGCTCCACTCGTTACCCCATGAGCTGGCTGGTGGGCGAGGGCTGGAGCTAGTTCAGGTCTCAGGGCTGCAGGACTGCATGGTGCAGCTTCATCTTAGAAGACACAACCTAAATGTGTTGGGCATGGCAGTAGTCACCAGTCTGTCGCACAAACTCCATCAACCAGCAATTCTACAGCACAAAGCAAAAAAAAGTTAGCAAACAGCCACAAAAGCAACAGTTGCTCCAAATACAGAATCTGCCAAATCTATGGAAGCCCTAAAAAGTCATAGGTGAAACACTTTATTTCCTGTTTGCCATGTTAACAACAGACATGTTTTCCGCAAATACCCACATACTTATGTCGTTATCACGAGATAACAGCTGTTGTTTTCCTGAGAAACAAAGGCAGAAAAGGCTTACTTTCATGAGTGTTCAAATCCATCCATCAGTTTTCATTACTCTTTAATGGGCTCATATTAATAATCTCGTTATCTTAACAACTGTTATCTTATGATAATGATATAATTATCTCAATAGCTTGTGAAAACAAACAAAATGTATCTCATTATCATGGCAAAACAGGACACGCGTGGCTTTTTAGGGCTTCAGTACAAATTCACAGTGTTTGACAAAATGTACAAATGTTGAGAATGACAGTCTCACCAGTGAATTACGGCGTAAAATCTACAGACAGTTTAGCATACAAAAGGTCGGATGTATACCCTGTGAACCTTTGTGGACTGGAATTAATGGGTGCTTTCAATCATTTGAAAAAAATGAAAAAATAAAAAGCCAAAGGTTGCAAAATACCAGCAGCCTTTGCTGTTGCAAATATTCATAACTAGTGAAGCAAGACCCCCAACAGAGAAGGCAGTTGGTTGCACATGTATATATATACATAAACCATGTAAGAATGCAATGAGTAAAGCCATTCTGCAGGTACCTAATCATATACAAACGTGTTCCAATGCTTGCATGAAATAAACAAGAAAGCTGCAGGACTGATGACAGTCAACCTAATATGTGACATGGCTCAAGATGGAAAACTAGATAATCTTGCACAATATTAAGTCTGATAACCAGTGGTCAACTGAACGTGCTATCAGGATTGTGCAAACAGTGAATATGAACAAGGTTCTATAGACTTTGGAACAAAACATTGGTACATAACTCGTTAATAGCTAAATTAGCTCACTTGCTGGGGCAGGTCCTCATAGAGCAGAGTTGGAATTATTTATACAGTTGCCAATTCAACTAACAGATGCTGGATTAAAAAGTGGTTTCTGATATGTAAGTTTCCTCCAACTTCAATCTGAATTCGTAATTCTTTATGTCGGCTCACGGATGTCTATGACATTTTTAAATTCCTTGATGTCGATAAAATTATGGCCTTTGCAGCCAAGATATTGTGTCTTGAATTTGTCTTTAAATAGCTTTAGGCTCTGATGTGAAAGACAGTGAACTTCAGCCATGCGCAGGACGTCTGCTGCCTTCTGTGACTCTCCAGGGAAACATTAGTTGTTAGTGAAAGGGCGCAATGGACATAGAGAATAAAGAACTCCTGGATAAGGGCAGAAACTTGTCTGATACCCCCATCAGACACGATAAACATGATGTCATCAGCTGAAATATTAAGGAAAGTCATTAAAAAACAATTATCCCTAACCCTAACCTATTGGAAGCCAACCAAGTCAGGTTAGAACGGCAGTTAGAACGGGCTGGATCTGAAAATGCACGTCCATTACGTAACCATGTGATGTTCAGAGGTAATGAGGGAAATGTGGTGGCTGAGGCTGCAACCCTCCTCTCACTCGCATGCGTAAATATGCAGACCGGCAACCAAAGAAAGTCCAGATGTATTTATCTGTGCACTCTGACAATACACATGGACACATGATCACATGCTGACTTACTCGCTAAACCCTCCAAAGGACTGTGTCTATTTCAAGTTGTTGACTCTCTATAATTAGGAATTTATCCTGCGTTGCCGCTAATCAGGATAGACGTCCATTGTTTTCCATCCAGTCAATTCAAAGTGCATAAAGAACTTTTATTTTGTTTCTCATGCGAATGTATTTTCTAATTTAACGCCTCATCGAATGAGACTTGCACACTAAAACACAAACTTTATTTAGAGGACAGTTTACATTTAAGTTCAGAAGTGACTTCACACTTGTATATCTCAAAAAATGAGAGTATCATGATTTTTGCATGATCTAAAGCACTTCAAACATTCTGCTGTTTGATAAATACAATATTTGATCAGTTTTGCTTTTTATGGCAAATAGCTCAAACATTTTTAAAAAACATATCTCAAAATATTAGGCTATTTCACTGTAGCTGTATAAGACATAATAATCAGAATTAAAAGGCTTGAAGTACTTCACTTCAAGTGTAATAAATTGAGCATACAAATTTCAAAACAAAGAACATTACCAAGATATTTTTTTTTTAGATGTGACACTATATAAACACATGAAACCACGAAGGAGAACAGGGAAAAGGCTAGACAGCCCCAGTAATTCCAATTAAACCTGTAAAGCTGGTCTTCCCTGTCACCTCAGAGCACGCTTTAGTTTGTAAAAGCAGGTGCTTCCCCTCGTGGTTCTCTGGCTGAGTCGCTGTCCCCAACAGTTACTTTAGGTCAAGTTGCAAAACTTTCGGTAACTGCGACATGAGGCTGAATGTCAACAACTAGTAAACGCAGGGAGGTTAGTAGCAGAAGAAATCCTGTTACAGCACCTCATTCACCTCTGCTGCTTTCCAGTGAACAGCTACACAGTTTCCTCGAGCTGCTCTGAGTCTCACTGAAGATGATGTGCCAGATGCCAAAATTGGAGTTGTTTCGGAGAGCTGTCAGTAGACAGCCTTCCCTCTTACCTTAATGTGGACAGTTTGGCTGCTGACCTGGAAAATCCACAGACCACTGACTGGCAGTTACACAAAAGTCCCTGCAGCAACAGCAGCAGCAGCAGCCCTGCAACAGTGTGAGCGCTGACAGGCAACCAGCTGACTGCCTGTAATAGCAGACCCCTGTGGACACTGAATCCCCGCAGCTGTATTTATAGCTGCATCCAAACGAGTGGCTGATTCTGTGACCCATCCCAATTTTTGAGTGGTAAAGACAGTCTCTGATGCGCCGGTCTCTCGGCCTGCTCCAGGGGGAGAGCTGTGATTACCATCTCAAGGGAGTATCTGTCAGGGCCTCTCACTTCTGTCAGCATCAGGGACTGTCCCCAAAATATTATCTAAGTGAATTGTTTTGGGGCGGGGGGTTAAAGTAAGAGGTTATACTTATGGCAGCAAAACGAAAGCAAACTATGAAAGTTTTTTCCTTACCTACTCTTAAATGTCATCTCCAGCAACAGACTAAACTTCAGCTTCTTCTGGCCCTCCCGCTTTTAGTCTTTTTGAGCACAGGAAGCTGAAATGCCTCGTAGCTCAGCAGCAGAAACTGTGTTCCGTGTACAGCAACCTGTAGCTCTGGCCCACTGTGCAGCTGAGTGGTCCACCTCCCTCTGATGTGTGGCCGCTGGGGTGCACTTCACAGGCCAGCCTGTGGCTCTGCCTCGCTCGCAGTGCAGTGTGCCCTGGCGGAGGATCTGCTGTGAGCTGGTCTAATCAGGCTGAGCAGCCATCTGACCCTGACAGCCCTGTCACCAGCAGAACACTCTACAGTTAATGCTCTTAGAGAGAGAGCGAGGAGAGGAGTCTCAATCTCTCCTCCTCCCCCTCTTCTTCTTCTTCCTCCTCTTAGTCCACTCCGCTCCTTTTCCCTCCTCTCTCTCGATGGGCCCTTCCTCACCCTTCCTACAGGTTGATGGGCTCAGGGACGCGTGTGGCCTTGCACATTTTCATTTAATATTTCCCCTCAAATATGACTGCAAGAATCTGTGAGTTTCTAATGAGCTTTTTCTGCCACCTCTGACACCTCTGCCTGGACCCTCTCTAGTTCCCCACCACCACCACCCCCCACTCAGTGTACCAACTAAAAATAGTCCTGTGAGCTACAGCACAGAAAAGCTTTGGGTCTCACTTCATGCAATTTACTTCCTCCTTAACTGTCAAAAGCCCCAGTTTGTGTTTAATGTTATCCCACAGACATGATATTTTGTGAGGCCTGTGTTTGCAGCCCCAGTTCCCCCCCCAAAAAAAAAGAATAGATGAATGGATTGCAAGACACATTTTCTAAAACCAACACTCACTGAAGCATTCCAAGAGGTCCCTACTGCTTTGGAGTTCTTTTATGATTCATTTTAATGTGTCTGCTCAGGCAGGCTGTTTACAGTGAGGATACGTGAGTCCAGAGAGTCACAAGGCAGTCAGACTTTTTAGAGCAGAACAAGCCTCACTATCAATCACGTTGACTAGAGGTTAACACGTCTGTTCACCCACTCACAGAGCTTGAAAAAACACTTGCAGAACCTAGCTAAAATTATCCAAAGTGCCACTTGAGCACTTTCCTGTAAATGTTTTTTGCACTAAAATGTGCCGATTGCTGTGCAGAGCATGTGTCGTTTCCATGGTGTTCTCAAAACTGCAGATTGGTTTTGTTTACTGCATGCAATGTGGTGACAAATATTCTGCTCCTGAATCACGGGCCACAAGCCCGATTTTCTTTACAGTGGCCTGACACCTGGATTGTTTAAGATAATATGTGTCCAGATAGTGTGAGCACAGCCGCGACTGGTGCAAACACAAAGTGACCGTAGAGAATGAAGCCGTCCAGAAGGAAGAAAAAGGAGAGGACTAATTTGTCCTGCATGAATGAAGACACTGGACACAAATACCATCTAAACATAGAAGTGAATATGGCTCGTCCACATTCTGTGCAGTGCACACATTAAGTAACTTTTAAATCACAGGTCGCTGATCAGTGTGTAAATCTGGAAGCCGGCGGGAGCGATATGGGCATGGCATGCAGAAAAGGTTTGGGGGTGTTACATTATGACATGTGAGTAACCACATGTCTTCCAAAAGCTGGACGAGAAACATTATATAATAATAATAATAATAGATACCTTCAGGGTTACGGTGACTACAGCAATGCTTTGCTATTTAACTTTATAACGATGTAAATTCTTACATTTAGGTCGCAGCACAAAGATATTTTCAAATGTTTTTATGAATAATATTTTCTTTGAAACCTTTTCAACTGAAACCCTGAAATTTTTATTCTTATTACTGTATTATTCTCCAAGACTCAGATTTTTTGCATACATTTCACACTTGTGAGAACATTTCAGCAGCATTTGAATATATTTAGAATTAAAGGAGAATTCTGGTGTTTCTCAAAACTATTTGCTGAACTTTAAGTGTCTGACATGTCACAAAATGTGCCAACGTGGAATCACAAAATTCGAACGATTAGCTTGACAAGGATAAACATTTCAACAGCACGGAGCATAACATAACATCGGGAATACAATCACCTTTTTCATGCTCAAAAGGTTATTGCAAGGGTCTGATACCATGGAGTCGATGCATTCAGTGAATCACCTGTGTGTTTTCGACTCACTAACTGTACAAATGATGGAATAAATGTATTTTTTCACAAACATCCATGCTTGACTGATTGTGTCCGGGGAGCTCCGTCAGTGACAGGAAGCAGAAATGTGAACTGTATACAAACTTTTTACTGTTTTTGAGTCAAAAACACACAGTTGTTTCACTGTAGGTATCTACTCCATGTTATAAGGCACTTGCAGTAAAATTTGGAGCATAGTGGCAAAAAAAAAAATGGATTTCCAATGTGCCCCATGTTTTATAGCCTTGTCGGGCCTATCAGTCTTAGAGACCAAACTCCACACAGGAGTAATTTTCCATAAAAGATGATGTTTTAGACCCCCAAAATTTGGGAAATAAGGTTTATGATGAAAATACCCAAATCTTCCAAATTAGACAATTGTTTGATATTCAACTGTAGCTTCTGGGCAGGTGAAAGATGACGAGTTCAGAAGGCGCCTAAAATACACCAAAATGCCAAGAATACAATTAAATACATATGACCCATAAATGTATTAAACATTGGACTTTTTAAAATTAAATGTAAAGACGTTAAAGTTCAAGCAAACCTGATACCAAATAGGCCCATTTTTTTTTTTTGTACTGAACTATGATGGAACATTTGATTAAAATAAATACCTTCCTGTTGTCTGCTGTTGTGATCACTGACCATGTGGACAAACTCTTCCCTGTCAAAGTTTCCTACCATCTGTTTCGATGCCGCAAACAGCATTGCTGCCCGAAACCAGGTGGCTCCCCTGTTTTCTGGAAATGTGAACCGATACCTTGTAGGTCAACCCTCAGCTGGGCCGCCTTGTGCTTTTCGAGAAGCCTAGAGGACACCGGGTGCTGGCTGTAGCCTGATGAAAGGAATGGACTGACCCGCCTCAGCACCACATGGAAATGTCAAGCAAATGCTTGAGCCTGATAAAGCAAACATTTCTGCTGCTAACTAACATGGCAATCATGAGTCATTACGCTCAGGCTCACCTGCAGGAGCTGTAGAGTTGCAGCAAACTAAATAATTTTAACATTATGAACATAATCCCTTTTTTATGTGTGTTTGTTTATCTGTTGCCTGATTAAACTCTCCTTGGTAAGCTGTTTTTTTGGCATTGTGTAATGATCAGTGCTATTTAAACCTT
>KV751343.1:5509659-5546482 GCA_001698575.1 Mola mola
CTCAGTTCAGGTAAAACACTTATTTTTGGTGCTCATCAAGGGATGAATGTGTTATGAAACAAACTGCAGACGACGCTAAAGTCACCATAAAGTGGTGGGTTACCTTCATAAAACAAGATTCAAGGGGTTTATAAAATTAATATAAATTAGTATATCTAACAGCAACCTATTAAAAGGTGACTAAAAACTACAGTACAGTATATTCAGTTATAAATATTTTCAAGTGAAGGTACAGGTGTTTTAAGTACAGGTACAGTCCTTATTAAAGGACTTTGTGATAAGACGAAGAAGCACAATGATGATGTGTTATGGTATTTTATTATGTATCTTTGACAAAGACAGACACATATCTATTTGCACTCTATTTCCACATACATGTATATGTGTTCCCCTTATTTGTTATCAATTATCCTACATAGTGTGTACAGTTGATTTGATGTTTTTGTGATTTTGGTGTTGATTTTTTTGGGATCACCAGCCTGCTTCATTTGAAATGAGTACAGTTGTTAATTAAGTGCGTTTTGTTTTGTTTTTTTTGCTTGCACTCTGCTTATTATCTGCATTTGGGATAAATCCTTTTCTCCAATCTGTTCTGGCACAATTTGCTACACAAGTAATTTAATATTTGAACAATGAAATTGAATTTGAAGACAAAAGGTGAAGCTTGTCAGGCATCTTTGTGTGATACATTTCTAATTCAAAACACAACTTTTAGATGAGCCATAATATTTCTCTTTGATTAGACAGGTTGTCAAATCAGTCTTTGATATATACCACGAGACTTGCACAGACCACAACAAAAATGTTGATTTTATCCTCTTTGTTCTTGGGTTATTTTATTACGTACGTTTTAAATTAAGTATAGCATTTACAACATAGCAATTTATACTAAATGCTTAAAATCCAATCGCTGAAATCTTTCAGCGATAAAACTGTAATACTGCATAGACCAGTGACCAACATTGAAACACTAGCTGATAAGCTGATTAGAATTATAGAATCTTTTTGTTCAATGTTCTGGAATATTGTTTGCTTAAATCGACAGAAGGTAAAGTTTATTTGTTATTGTCTCAAAACTACAGAGTATTTTATACAGAGCATAAAAAGAATACATGATTTTTGAAACAGTGGCCAAATGTAAATCTGACAAATAGTTTAATCAATCCAAATCTTCTTATGCATGTATTGCTGTCAAGTTGTTTTAATGCCACTAAATACACTTATTATACAGTCATTTTGAATTTCAAATGCACAGAAGAACAATACGTTAGAAAAAAGGCAGAATAACGTGTTTGGCACCTTCAGATCCCTTTATCCAACCTGGGAGGCATTAAACACAAGACGCATGCCCCAAAATATGGGACAGTTGTCGGTGGTGAAATAGGCTATCAGGCCACAGGGGTTAACATGATGTTAGAATGACTGTAGACTGACGTGAGGCTCAGTAAGAGCCATCTGTTTTCCACTGCTCTATTCAGCGACCACTAAATGGATTAAACCTGCTGCTCACACCGCTCTCATAACACTGTGTATGTGTGTTCCAGGCAGAGGTGGCATTACGTCTTAAAGAAGGTGGCCACAAAGCAGTCTGCCCTGTTTCCACTGCACCAGCTGTTCCAGTCTATGGGGACAGCTACCTGTCTAGACATCTATTGCTTGTATAAAGCTATCAAACTCCGGTGTAATGGCTGAAGTCTGTAGCATTCTCTGAGTTGGGGATGTTGAATTGCTTTCCTCAGGGCCACATGACATACAGGGGAGAACGCATTGATTTTAAGCCATCATGAGAGAAACACCATTTCATTTAAGAGCGATCACATTACCCCGACCACACACCAGACAAACGAGATTTGTGTGTATCACTCAACCACTCTTTAAAGCATCACGATTGTCATTAGGGATGCTTTTGTCCCGTTTCGATTGTATCAAGAGAGTTGGGTCCTGGTTTTGATTTGTTGCAATTCTAGTTTTGTGATTCAGCTGTATTGATTATTATTTCTTTTCCTTCTTCAAGAAGAGCAAAAGTTAAATCACACCCTTCTAGAGACAACATATCATGAGTAATACTTCCAAAAACAATATACATTACATGTACATGTCACATGTATTTCAGCTGCATAGAAAAATTGGTACATAATATGTAGAAGTTTTCAAGTGGACTGCAGCCGTCGCTCATTGGATCTATCGAATGAGTCGTGTGTCGTCCTCAGTTTGCTCATACCATCCTACTTTAATGATATTTCACCACCCGTGTTTGAATGTGACCGATGCTGTGAAAGCCCCTTGAAAAATCACAGGCTTTTGAAAGGCGCTATATAAATGCAGGTCCTTTTAGCTGCCATGCTCATTTAGTTAGTACCAAAAGAAAATAAAAGGTAATTGATGAGAAGGCACTCAGCCAACACAGCCTCTCTACAACATATTCTCCCCAGCAATAAATGTTACCCTTTCAAGGTTTTTTTTTTTTTTTTTTTTTCTGTGAGCTCATATTTCAGCCTTCTACCGGCTGGGGTATTAATGTTTGTTTTGGGCAATGTTTTGTTTTGTGTCCATCTGACAGGGCACACGTGAACTGCAGAACTAGCTGATTCTGGCCATGTGATTAACCTTGGAATTACTGACAAAAGACTCCAGTCAATTCATTCTGGAGATCCAGTCCTTTAATTTGGCCCAACATTTTAATCATCTATAGCCAGTGCGAAATGACACAAGTTAGACCTCTTTATGTCAATTCCCTCTGGAGATATATCCAAAAAAATGTGTTTGACCAGTTTGTGAACTTGGCCTTTGACGCTGAAAGACCAAAAGCTAATCGTCTGTAGCACTTATTATCAACTCCAAAACAAAAACAAAAACACCCCAAAACAAACCAACAACAACAAACGGTTTTTGGACATGGATGAAAACATAACCTCCTCCAATTTTGTAAAAAGGAGGTAAAAATAAATAAGAGCACAGTATGTTATTCCTTGATGGAATAACATACTGTGGTCATTGCAGATTAAATGGGCAGTTAACTATGATTCATTTAGCAGCTTCAACTCACCTAATGTACCATTTTTGGGCACCTACACTCTGAATTAATTTTATCTTTAGCGCTGAATAAGAGCAGGAGCGAGCTCAGAGTAGAGAGCCAGATAAAGTTAATGTAATGTGTTAAAATAGCAGGAGGGTCAAGGTTACTTAAGTGTAGGGAGCAAAACGTTTGGCAGGGAGCAACAGATGGCATGCTGGGATTAGACAGATGACCTGCTCGTGGCTCGGCTGAAGGCGTTGACACCGCACGGCAAAAAATAACGAGATTTACTTGTGATTTAAGTGCACTGTTCCCAAGTTGCCGCCTATCAAGCTTATTAGAGGTCCAATTTTTTTATTGCGATATTTTCAGCTGCCAAGCATTAGACATGAAAATATACGTTTCAAGCACAGATTCACAAACAATCTGGAGTTCAAAAAATGGCTAATAATGATACATTCATATATATTCATAATAATACCTCAAGGGATACAAATATGGATGTTTGTCAAAGTACGTTAAAATGCATTAAAACTTCACAGTGAGACTGTCTACCTAAATGTTCTGGGTGATTCCCTCGACAGTGCTGTTGCTGTGGGAATGCAGCAGCCTGAGGTCAGATTAAAACAGGAAGGGGCCAGTTGGCCCCGTGTGAGCCAGTTTGGAGTTAGGCTTAAGGAGAGATCAGCGTCTGAGGATATATAAATGAGCTTAGACAGCGTGCCACACAAAAACAAGTGCTGTTGCTCTCTCAAGTTGTTTCTCACTGCCGGACCAGCGTGAGTTAAGGACGCTCAAGGACGTGTTGTGGTCTACTCTGAATCAGCAGCCATGGTACTGGAGGACAACGAGTGCGACTCTGTGTTTGAGCCCCAAATCACTGTGAGTATCTAAGAGAGCTTGAAATAATCTTGACACTAAAATCAGCTACAATTATTGTGCAAGGTCTTTAACCTCAGTTCAGTGATCTATGTAGAATATACAGGCCAAAGTCAGAAAGTAGTTTCATAAATATCAGCACCTTGCTTCAAATACCATGATATAAAGACATAATTAAAGATAAAATTACCTTGTAATTAACTTAATTTTGGTTAACTTAACTGTGGCTTTAAATCCAACTCCTGTTCGGCATAGATTATGTAGAAGCCAAATGTATATAATCATATGTATAATAATATGTGGCAATCAATTTAATTTTTACAAATCACTTGTAATAAAAATTTATTACATATGACATCTGCAATAACATCGGCAATCAGTGTTCGTCACACACTACAACAGCAACGTGGATGATGTGTCTAAATGTGACGGGATCTGCTTGTTCAGGAGGAGAATGTGGAGACTCCTTATGGGAAAGTCCACTGCATCATGACAGGAACACCGAGGGCAAACCGCCCCGTTATCCTGACGTTTCATGACATCGGACTAAACCGTAAGTCCCAACACTCAGAAATTCCTCAGAAATTTCCTACGTGTAAATGCAATACTGATATATACAGAAATAAAATGCAAATGGAACACAAGTTCTAAAATATACTGATGTCCAGTTAAAAGAGGTCACTTTATGCAATTTAGCGTTTTTCTATTACTTTTAGTGTGTTCATATCTTGTTGCACGAGAAAGTTTAGTTTTAGCTCTTACATCTGTGACTTTGTCACATCACTATGTCACACTTTGTAGAATGCACGCCTCACAGTTACTCTGGCGCACCTCTGGCCAGAGCTGTAGCTGACCATGAACAATTCTGTTAGGGATACTGTATGTCAAGGAGATGCTGTTATCGCTGTAGCGACAGCAGAGATTTCAGCTGCTCAGGGAGCCTCTGGTACTGGAACTGAAATCCGGTTATGGTAGGGGCGTGGCTTTCTGAGAAAAAGACCAACCTAAGCAGTTGATTAATGACAATGGAGCAGGAAGGATGACCAATCAGAGCAGACTGGGCCACAAGGACGGCTTTAAGCAGTTGAGAACTAAAGCAGAGCACTCTGAAGTACTAAAGCTAACCAAAGCACTTGGCTTTAACTTCTGCTTCTGCTGTTTAAGACAGTGCCGCTGCGATGGAGTACACAGTATAAATTAGTTTTGTTTGATCATGATTTTTTTTTTGTTGTTTTGATCATGTAAAAATCAAAGACAAGTAAAAAAAATTATTTTAAAGCAAACAACTAATATTTGTATATGTGGACACACTAAAATATTTATAAATGTCATGTACAATTCAAATTTTGTACTTGATTATTATGCTTGCAGTATATGAATATACCTTAATATAATATATATAATGATATTTTACATATTGATTTTTTACTAGTAAAAGATCATTTTGTTTATTTAGGCTAAACAAAGCCTCCATGTATCTGAAGTTTGTTAGTTCATTATATAATACCTCTTTTGTCTGACTTTCCTCGAATGCATTACAAAATTCTTCCTTGTATTTGATTTTCCTCCAAAAGATTTTCTTTTTATTTACATGTAATCCAAATTTCATGTAGATTGTGAACAATAGGTCGTATTTTTAAAATGATCTTGATCTCTTTGCAGATAAGTCCTCTTTTGCAACACTGTTCGATCACGAGGATATGCAGGAAATCATCAGACATTTGCCCTTTTGTCACGTTGAAGCACCGGGGCAACATGAGGGAGCAAAAACTCTGCCTGCAGCGTAAGTACACTGTCATTAGTACCCTCAGTCTCTTTATTTTAGAGCAGTCTGACTCACATTATGCCTTTATTAAACTATTTATTAAACTTGTTTAACATGAGTTATAGTAGTTATAAGTGAGTGATCCTGCACCTTCTGATGGTAATGTTGACCTCGCAGGTATACTTACCCTTCCATGGACCAGCTCTCTGAAACGCTGCCTGCTGTTCTCAAACACTTTGGGTGAGAGAGACATTTAAACACACTCCGGCGTCAGCTCTTTGAAACTCAACTGAAATATTTTTGGAGATTTTTATATCACAGCACACGAGGTATCAGTTTTCAGTATTTCAGTTCTGAACTTTTCGACTCTTTGCTCTGCAGGATGCGCAGCGTGATTGGACTGGGTATTGGAGCAGGAGCCTACATACTGGCTAAATTTGCTGTAAGTTCGAATCGCTTCTCTAAATCCCATTTGGCTCAACATAACATTTTTTTTTGCAAAATATCAAGTTTAAATCTACTCTTTTCCACACAAATGTGAATATGGTGTACAAAGGCATACACTAATATCCATCTCAGTGGCTGTAGAAATGAAGATGACATTTGTTTGTTCAATAAACAGTTATATTTCCAAGGAAAAAAATGAATGGCAGAACTGCTGAAAAACATGGCAATAAGTGTACAAGAGCTTTTAAAGTGATATGTTGTAGAGCTCAACCGATATATCAGTTTGCCATTAGAAAATAGAAGATAGATTTATCTCTCTCCATTGCATATCTGTGTTTATTATGTTGTTAAAGTTGCTTGTGTTTATGTGTATTTGTAGCTCAATCACCCTGAAATGGTGGACGGATTACTTTTGATCAACATAAACCCGAACGCTGAAGGGATAATAGATAGTGTTGCTAACAAGGTAAGCTGTGTGCTGAATAAGATCAACACCTCTTTTTAATATGGCATTATTTCCTGTCTGTGTGAGCACTGTTTGATATCTTAGGCACTGGAAGGCCTGTAACAGGTCGGCTGTAATGGAGATGGTTCTGATGAATGTAATGTAAGTACATTAAAGGCTGTTATCTGAATGTACCTGCATGCACTTGTGTGTGTTACAGATCACCGAGTGGACGCACACTGTCCCGGACACAGTCATCACACACTTGTTTGGAAAGGTAAGGGGGAGTCAAATCGCGAGTGAGTCTTTCGTGCACCTATAACAGTTTTAAAGAATATCTCTGTCCTACTTTCTAACTGCCCTTGCAGGACGAGATCGAGACCAACCATGACCTCATAGCTACGTACCGTCATCACATCACGACGACCATGAACCAGTTGAACGTCAACCAGTTCATCCGCTCATATAATAGCCGCACTGCGCTGGAGGTGGAGAGGCCTATTCCTGGGGGAAACATCAACGCCAGGACCCTAAAGTAGGTGCAACCCTTTGACCTTTTACAGGGTTTATCGACAGGATGTAAAAAATGAAAATATGAGCTACGTCTCAGTTTTTCCCATCTGACCGTCTGTGGGTTTACAGGTGCTCCACTCTACTGGTTGTAGGAGATAATGCTCCAGCTGTGGAGGCTGTGGTCGACTGCAACTCTAAACTCAACCCCACCAAAACCACCCTGCTCAAGGTAACCGAATGACTGATTTAAAAGAGTAAAACAAACCAAAAAAAAACTTTTGAAAAAAAAGTATGAAAAAAAATACATGTTCAGATAATAGCTGATTCTGATGTGAAAGACGAACACCTACAGCTTTTTGCACTTTGCGCTTTCAGATGGCGGACTGTGGAGGACTTCCTCAGGTGGACCAGGTAGGCTGTGACATTTCATTGGCGACTCCACTGGCAGAACTTAAGAAGTCCCAGAGGGTCAAAAATATATTTATCATTTTTCTCTCTCTTTCTTCACACAGCCAGCAAAAGTGATTGAAGCCTTCAAATATTTCATCCAAGGAATGGGATATTGTAAGTAAATATTCCTCGACCTTAAATAGAAAACACTAGTGTCCTTTTTTTTTTATATCATATATTTATCATAATGGAAACACTTAATGGAAACACTTAATGGAAACACTTATCTACATGCATAAATGTCCCATATAGCTATCTTTCTTATAACATATATGAAATACCCATAGTGAAATTTGTATATGCACTCATAAATATACCAAATGCCCATATGTTTAAATATAGTTTTAAATATACATGTCTATGTTTTATATATACAGTAGATATATTTTATGTATGTTGTGGCGAAGTGGTTAGCACTGTCACCTCACAGCTAGAAGCTCCTGGGTTCGATTCCGGGTCAGGACGTTTCTGTGCAGAGTTTGCATGTTCTCCCTGTTTGTTACTTACTTATTTACATATATGTGAAAATATTTGCATTATACATAAATAGACAAATTTATATGGGATAAATATATATGTCAATATATGACAATTTTCTAATTTCGAATAGGTTTCAAATATAATTTATACATCTAAATTTTTACCTCATATCTACATATATTTCATATTTGGGTGTTCAATATACAGTAAGTACATAAATTACATTTGCCTGAGGTAAATTGACCAAAAAGTAATAACATATTTGATTTTTTTGTTGTTGTTGTTGTTACTATGAAAGTATGATTATAAAACACAAAAACAATCGCAGTAAAGTCTGTAGACCATCACAGGCTCTTCTCTTCCTCCAGTGTCCAGCGCCGGTATGACCAGGCTGAGGTCACGGACGACCTCCAGCTCCAGCATCTCGTCCTTTGATGGCTCTCGTAGCCGCGCGCACACCAACGAGTTGCAGCGTGGCCGAGTGCACTCGCACGGCAGCGAGGAGAAGCGCGGTCGCTCGCACACCGATGTCACCATAGGGAGCATTTCTAACAGAAACGTGGACCAGATGATCTCTAAGTCAACTGAAGTGGCTTGCTAAAGGGCGCTCTCGTCCTCCCTATCCCCTGCACTTAAATCCAATCATACCTCAATTCTAATATGCACCCTTGTTCAGCCCATCATGCCCTTTTATATGCACTATCTCCTGCTGACTGGCAACATAGCTTTGTATGACTGCTGAATCCTCTCTGTGTCTCTGTATTCCTTTAATTTAACATTCCTTTTCTTCATCTTTTCTTCTCTTCTTTCCAATAACCTCTGCCTCATCCTATCCTTTAACTGTTTTCCATTTACTCTCTCCCCCCTCTCTTCCCTCGATGGCATCAGAGATTCTGATGCCGATTTCCTGAAGCTCTGATGTGCATCAGGATATATTTTATACTATACATAAGGAAACCAGAGATGAAATGTGTTACTTCAAATTCGAGTTGTTGAGATACCATGTATGTATTTAAGAGATTTTCATGTATGATATGTGTAATTAAGATGCTTTTTAGTGTAAAAACTGATTGTAACTGTAGAAATGTGTAACTGTAACTGTAACTGTAAGATTATATTATACATTTTAGATCACAAAATGTTTTGACTTGGACTTTTCTTTCAGCTTCATATTGGGGCTTTAAAAAGATGCTACATTCAGGCTAATCTCTAAAAAGAATGATTTCATGTAAGTGTCTCTTATGTCATCAGTGACTAAACATTATATTATATTCTAAATAATCATCTAACTGGTCCTTATTCTTTCTTACGATTAAAAAAGATTTTTTTAAAAAGTCTGAAAAAGACTTCCCTGATATTTACTGCCATCACTGCCATTGTGACTGGAGACTTCAAAAGTTGATTTTGATCAAAAACTGCTGCCAAGTGCGACTGAAAATGTAACAAACAGAACAAAAGCGGATCTAACAAAATAGCCTACTGCTTTTATCTCTCTGATGCTCATAGAATCATCATTCAAACATATGTTTGCCGACGCTCACTGTTAAATTGATTCTGTAAGTATATATAATATACAACGAGATGGCTCAAAATGGCTCAAAAACTTTAAATCTAAGAATATCAGATTTATAATAAATAAACTAAGTGTATTGACACAAGGATGTGCAGCAGTGATTTTTTTGGGCAAAAACAATAAAATGAAACAAAAAAAGTGAGCATTTAGCCAGATAAATGAAAGTAGAGCGACAAACTAGACACTAGGAGTCATAAACAAGTGTATTTCTAGTGCCGGTCCCAAGGCCGAATTAAAGGTGAGGGTTCCGTCAGGAAGGGCTCATAAAAACTCAGACAAATCAAACTTGCGAATCACAAAAACTAATTTCATACCTATTGACAAACAGGGAACAGGCAGAAAATTGGGCTACTGTTGGTTGAAAAACAAGAGGAGGGAAATGTGTTAGTAGACAGAGAGAACAGAGGAAAGTCAAGTGAGTAGGTTTGATAGTAGGATCTATAAGTGTTGGCACAATGACAGGCAAAGGCAGAGAGCTGGCTGACATGATGCCGAGAAGTAAGGCAGATGTTTTGGTGGTGATTGGAGCAGACTTCAATAGGGATGTTGGTGAAGGGAACAGAGGTGACAAAAAGGCTCTGTACCGTCTGGTGAGGCAGAGGAATCGAGCAGTGAAGGATGTGCACCAGGTTCACGTGATTAGGGATGGAAAGGTACTAACAAGTGAGGAGAGTGTGAAGAGGGAAGGGGAACTTTGAAGAACTGATGAATGAAGAAAATGAGAGGGAAAAAGGGTGGAGGAGGTGGAAACTGTGGAACAGGAAGTTGGAAAGCTTACTAAACATTAGTGAGAAAAGCTTTGATGAGGATGAAGAATGGAAAGGCAACTGGTCCTGATGACATACAGGTATAGGTAAGGGGGTGTCTAGGAGGGAGGGCAGTGAAGTTTTTGACACAACTGTTCAACATGATCTTGGAAAGTGAGAAGATGCCTGAGGAATGGAGGAAAAGTGTGCTGGTGCTGATGTTTAAGAAAAAGGGTGATGTGAAGAGTTGTACTAACTACAGAGAGATAAAGCTGATGAGCCACACAATGGATGAAGATGTGGATAAGAGTAGTGGAAGTGAGGATGAGAGAAGAAGTGATGATTTGTGAGCAACAGTATGGTTTCAGATTCAGATTCAGAATTCAGATTCAGAATACTTTATTTATCCCCGAGGGAAATTGTTAAAATTGTTTCATGCTAAGAAAGAGCACTACAGGCACCATGTTTGCTTTAAGAATGCTGATGGAGAAGTACAGAGAAGGTCAGAAAGAGTTGCATTGCGTCTTTGTGGATCTAGAGAAAGACTATGACAGGGTGCTGAGGGAGGAACTGTGGTTTTGTATGAGGAAGTCTGGAGTACTTTAGAAAATAGGTTCCCTTTCCTCTGATGCTCCACATGAATCAGTTTCTGATAGGCAGCTCCTGATCACAGCTGGATCAGCTGTCAGTCGGCGTCAAAAGCTGCAGAGACGTCGGATGAGTCAGTGAGAGCTCATAGTTGTCACTGTACTATTAATACTGGCGAGGGCACAGAGTCATCACTGCTGTTTAACCAATAACACGCTGCATTCTCTATTCCCCATGGATCCTGCTCAGACAGAACAAGAACAATTTCTACTCGCCAAATGACTTTATATTATTTTTATCTACTTATTGATATTCTGATTGTGAAATGTACTAAATATTTTAATAGCTCAGAATGTGATTATGGCATCTTTTGAACATTTAAAATGATTTATTCGATTAAATGTTTCTCAGAAAATTGAAATTATGAAACATCACCCGTCAAATATGACCTTTAGGAAATATTGACCTCAAATGTGACTGAATAGTAATGATGATGTAAAATGTTTTTCTTGCTGACATATAGACTCTCATACTCTCTGACTCCAAGTGTCTCCATCATAATCGTAAAAGAGGAATATAAGAAATCATGAAAAAGACCAGCTGTTTGTTCTTAAACGAACAGATGAATCATGCTGTTTTAAAGGAGGGAGGACTGTAGCCGGAGCACTGGGGTTGTGACAGTGGCAGATGGATCACACAGGTCAGACTGGGAGGCCTTAGCACCTGTTCAACGTATGTTCAAACATATGTTCAAGTAAAAAAAATATTTGCTGCCACCTGGACTGACTTTGTTAATCGTTAAGTTAACTTGCACTGGAACTTTTATCCTCTAATTTGATATCATATTTTTGTAATGTGATATTATATTGCACTGCATTATATGTATGCTGTGGAAGCTGTCACTATGAGTTAAATCGTTGCATTGTGATGCCTGTCGTCCATATATTGTGGCAACGGTATCTCCAAATCCTAATCTCGCCCAGGGCTCCAGAAAGCTAGAGCTGGCATTGCAAATAAATGTTGGTGTTTTCAAAGAAAAGGGTAATCTAATTGTTTTTACATCAGTCCTTATTGCTGTCATACCAAAGGTCAACGTTGCCCATTAACACTTGTCTTGTGTCTTTCCTGTGATTCGATTTGTCACATAGCATGGAATCGGTGCTGCTGCAAAGAGAACGCAAATCATGGCGGAAGGCCTTCCTGTGGTTTGACTGATGATGATGTGTGTGCTTTGTTGTTTTTTTTTGACTGAGTCATACTGCCAGTATCTTTTACTTTCTTTAAACATCCCTACTGACGTTGCATGTACAAGTTTTATTAGGGAAGCTGCTCTGTGCACCTCTGAAATGTGTCCACTGGATGGGGCTCTATAACTTCTCTCTCAGCAGTCGCACAGGTCAGGTTATGTCATCCAACACTCCACTCACATTGCTGACATATAGAATAGTTTGAAAACTGCAGCATCTGCTCAGCTTTTTTAATATCACTCGTGCATCTTTTTAATATCTCTTAGCTTTGTCATTTCCTGGAGGGCTGGATTAAAGTGCATTGTATAACGGTCGGTTTCAAACCCTTCTTTTCTTCCCCCCCATCCCATGCGCATACACATGACACAAAAGATTCATTCACATTTCTGTTGATTTTAATTCCTGTTTAAGCTCTTCTTGACCACAGCTGATTCTGTGAAAACTATCTGAAAATAACAGTAGCCAATAGTGTTGATACCACTCCGTAGGCTGAACAATCCGTCCTTCTGTTGCTTCCTGATTCTTGAGACATTAAGTCTAAAAATCTTGAGGCATCTGAATGCATTCTTTGCCATGCAGAACAATTTCAGAACAAAATTCCATGTAGCAGGGCGACGGTGCCATCAGACACAGCACTGAGCCTTTAATTAAAACTTTAACTAAAAACTTACAATTTCAGAAGTGGAAATATATGTACAATACATGACTGACTGCATATTTAATATATAAAAAGGTCTTTATTATATTACCGCCAAACTGCAGGAGCATCATTAATATAAATGTGGTAGATACTATGTCTCAGTTTTAATCCAAAGAAGTTTCACCCTACTCATGCCACAGTTTGCACAACAGTGTGTGTACGGATATTAGCTGTATAATAACTGCATGCATAAATGTTCTATATGTGTAGGCGATGTGGATTATTCAGGGCTGTAACTGTGCGACAGTGGAAACAAACAGACAGATCAAAGTCCCAATAATTTTGTTTGTTTGAATGTTTATCTGTGGGTTGGAAGGACGGCATTTTTATTTCAATGGTTCTTTTGTTCAGCGCATATATTACAATACCATGAAGAATAACGCGTGACAGAAATCCCTGAAGATTTCATTTATAGACGAAACAGTTCCGGCACCCCTGCGGGCTCTTAATGTATCACCTGTTATTTCTGTGGTCTGTGGCGCACTGGGCTGCATCATAAAAAATAAAAAAAAAAGAAAATCCTGCACCTTTCCGTCCACTCTATTTGACATTTTGTCCCCCAGGTTGGATTTGATGTGCTGCCCTGTGAGCTAACCCAAAGTAAAGCTGGCAAAATAGAGAGAAAATGAATCCCCCTCTTCACTCAGTAACGCATTGCACCGAAAAGTACTTTTATCTCATTTATCCCATCGCTCCTTTTGTTCCATGACTGCGTAGCTTTGACCCCAAACACCAAAATTTCAAAGTCGCCTCCCGTATGACAAGACGTGGTGAGGTTGAGGTGTTGCGTAAGAGCCGCTCCGGGGCCCTCGCAGCGGTGCCGGACACGTAGGGGGCATGAGCCCCCTGTCGGTCAGCCCCGCCAGCTGCTGCCATATTGGAAAACCTCAAGCTGCTAACAGCTAACGTCAGTGGACGCCGACTGCCGGGCACGGCGCTGTTGCGGACGAAAACAGACAGGGAGAGACACCAGTGCCACCGAGCCGGCTCGGATATCAATTTGTGCTTGTATAAAATTAAAATTTCCTCGCTCGTGTACGGTTACAGAGTGTGGTCGCGGCGGGGCTCCGGGGCTAAAGAGGGTGAGTATTGATCCATCTGGGGGGCGGATTAAATGGGAATATCCCACCGTTAGCCAAGCTAGCTTAGCTTTAAAGGGGGGGTAACAGACAAACAATGGGGTTAAGGCAAATGCACTACGCGAGTGGGTGTGTGTAGGAGCTGTTTTTCGGGTTTTATGGTACAATATCGTGAGCTGAATGATATGAATTGCTGGTCATCTTCACAGCGCGGAGTCATTTGTATTCCTGACGGACGGACTGCGGTGCAGTAGTGGCCGAAACCACCCCTCTCTGTTTCACTGGTGGGGTGCAAAAGTCCAAGGCAAAGAAATAGGGGTTCCTGTCATGCAGGGCAGCAAACGCCGTGGCAAAGTGTGTGTTTTTAAGAATAACGAGCTGCTCAGACTTGAGGCTTATTATTGAGAGCCACGGTTTTGGAGACAAAAGGGGGCTGTTTTTGCTTAAGCTGCGCGTCTCGAGTGTTTTGGGTGGCTCGCTGCCTTGTCAGCCACAATATTGTGCACGTATCGCTCTGCCAGGCCGAAAGAAATGTGTTAACAGTTCGGTTGGGCCTGGTTTTAGTAGCAAAAACATTTCATTTGGCGTATTTTAGGTGCAGTTTGATGCTAAAATGAACCGAATGCTGTGTGCAGCCTGGTGCCCAGCAGCCCTGTGGCTGCCACTGGTTTTATTTTGGGTTTCAGGGGTTTGGGATTCAAGCTGCCCTGTCATGTCTCCTACAGATTTTTTGTTTTCCTTCCTTTTTCCAATCTTGTTTCCTGCCTTTACGTGACTGCTGCCCTGATCACATCCCTGAACCCTGGAGGGTTTCAAGAAGTGTATCATCAAATAAATTAACTCAAAAAGTACATTTTTTTAAGCTTATGGCGGAGAAGCACTTTATAATTTTTTTGTTTACCTTCACTTTGACTTTTGTGATCGTGTTTGTGCCACTTGTAACATTTATTTGATGGACAATCTGTAGAAAGAGACAGCAGGGAGGGATCCCTGGCCTGCAGGCGCCTATTTGTCTGGGAATCATTACGAATTTTCAGTTCTTTCATAAAGTTGATAGTGTAGATTTTGTTGAAAGTAGTCAATGTTTTCTAGATTTCATGCCCAATCATGCAATTCATTTCTTTTTTCCATGGTTGAACACAATTCTGCAGTCAGATATGTAGAATCCTGACTTGTGTGTATTAGTTATTTCTGTTGTCTGCCTTAACATGTCTGAATTTAATTTAAATGTAAGATTATTGTGTATATCATGAATAGGAGGAATTGCACTTTGTGATGTGGCCTGTCTGGTCTCATAGCCTCCTATTCCATTACCGCCACTAATCTGAAGAGGCAGGGATTGGGTAAAAGAACATTGGCATTTTTGTTCTGATTTATACCTGTGTGTTTCTAGTCATGAAAAAATAAATAAGAGGGACAGTGCAGTGGATAAGATGAGGTGGGAAGGGAGAAGTATTGGGAAAATGATAAGAAACAAGAGGAGGCGTCACCTGTTTGGAAATTAAACTCAGCCCCCAGGTGTGTCAAACAAAAACAATCAGTGGGCGGGAGTTTTTCTTCTCTTATAAATGACAGCATATGGTACAACAAGGAAGTGAAGAGACAGAACAGGAATATATACATGTGTCTGATTTAGCACACGCTCACTCGTCAACATGCAGTTCTTTGATTTCCTCGGCTGCACCAATGGAGGTATGAGCATGTGTAGTCATACTGGTGTCTCAGGGACTGAGTTTGTCTGCGATTGGACTAGTTGTATGGGCGCTCTGTGCTCGGCAGGCAGAGAGGGTCTGGCAGGCTGAGGGCTGGAAAGGAATTTGTTCTTTTCACCACTGTGCAAGCAGTTGCATGTGAAAACCTCACAGACAGGTTGAGTGTGAAGCACAAACAAAGACGCTGAAGGCTCTGATACAGTATCAGTTTGCTCTGTTTTCCTTTGATAAACGCAGTCAGTTGCTTCTGACAACAGATTCGACAACTGAACAAATTTTCACAAATTACGTCACGGTGTGTATGTGTTGTCCTGGATGCTGGATTTTGCTGGCTAGGCTTGAAAAAAAGGAACAGAGAGAGTAAATGTGTGCTGTCACAACCATATACTTTATTATTTTTAAAGTACTTTTAATGCCATTTTATATTGCCCTTTTTTAACTGTTGAACAGTTTTCTCACAAACCTAAAGATAAAGTTTAATAACGATTGCTATTGCTATTCCTACACTTGTTACTATTGCTCCCGCTGTTTTTGTCGTCACTGTTCCTACTGTGTCAGTCACCACCACAGAAACTAAATATTTTTAAAAAACACTGTCGCAATTCAAGACAAGAGATTTTTATATTAGGTTTTATATATGACTTACATAAGATTTTATTGTTCCATTGTTTCCATCCATGTCTTACTAACCCAAAAGGGGTTAGTAAGACATATACCACAAAGACATTTCATCTCTTGTATAAATGCATCTCAGCAACCACGTTTGTTAAATGTCGCTTTTCCTGACCACAGGGCGAAGGTGTACGATGGACAGCTGAGTGCAGAGGGAGGGAATGAACAGCTAAATATAAAAAAGCAAGAACATTCATGTAATTGATACCTTAGTTGAAGTATAAAAAATGTGAAAAAGTGAAAACAGACTTTTGTTTTGTTATATAGTGGTTGTATCACGTAGTTATTCTGTTAATAAACCCACATATATTGAGATAAATTGAATCTAGATGGTCCTCTGATCTAAACAAATAAATGCATTGTTTGTTTATGTCTGTTTGGGTATGTTAGTAATCTATAAATGATGTATAATTTTGCATAATGATCTCAGTTTGGGTTTACTTGTGTCTCGTCTCAATTGTGGTTTCTTTATTGTACTGTATTGAATTCCTGGACAGTTCTGTCTCCAACACCCATCCTGTGCCCCGGGCAATGTTCTTTGCTATTGCGCTAATAGTTATAGCTAAGATGCCTGATGAGTTGTGTCATATTCATCCTACTTATGTAGCAACACACGGATCGAGATGTAGAGGATAATAATTTTGCTCGAAACAAAACTGAAATGATTCTGTGATTGTCAAGTAGTTGTTGATTTAACTTTCTTTCAACCAGAGGCTACAAGTATAATTTATTCAAAGTTGCAGTCAGTATTTACTTTGCTGTTATGGTGATTATGAACTGAAGTAGAGAGGACTGAAGACATAAGCCACTGCCTCCGCCTCAGCTCCCAGTGCCCTGGACTGTGTTTGTACGCACACAGCAGAAGTGTTGTAATGTTCTGTGCACTCTCATCACATCCACATAGTGCGTTTTTATGTGCACAATTTTTGACAAAAAGTAAATGAACTAGAGGGGCTGAATTTCTATATTTTTATCAATCTTTTGCCTCTTTTGGGGTCCTGAAATTAGGCCCATACCGAGACCTAATTTGTTGCTACAGAGGCTAACCCATTTTACTATTGAAACCCATTGTTTACTAAAACACATCATCACCTGTGGGCCCGCATGGGAAAGTCGCCATAATACCGACTTAGAAATTCCAGTATACTGCAAAATAAATTTATTTGTGTGCTCCACAACTAGATTAGAACACATTTTCTCAGTATCTCACATTGGGTGAAAAAAAAAAAAGAAAGAAAATCTCACAAAATAAATGCTTTATCTTCAGTATGTGAAATAATTTAGCCTAGTGATACCGCTATTGGAGCACAAAGATTGGAATTATTTGTTTGTAAATTTACAAACAAGACACAAATGCTGGATCTGAGTCTTTGCTGTGCTTTGGCCTTAGGACTGTTGACTGTATAAAGCCAGTAACATTTACTCTTCAAATAATACCTCTCCAAACATCCCCCACATTGAGTAAATATATATTTTTTTTTTCTTTACTTCAATAGAGTATCAATGAGTCCCTCTTAAATCTTATGTTTTTAAAAATTTGTTCTCTAAATGCAAGCAATAAACATTCAGGTAGTAATTTTGATAAAGCAATCTAGCAGGCAAAATGGTAACTTTTTTCCACTATTTTTTTCTATATTTTAATTGAATTGATTTATGGATGCACTGAATGGTGTATTGCATTATTCATGGTGTTCATGTATGTTCATTGAGCATGCAACTACATTGATTGTGTGCATGCAAACAAATGAACTCATAAGTTATTTTGTGATATGAAGTTGTTTTAGTGACTTCAGCGCAAGTTGTTGGTTTCTTGATGAGAATGGACTTGTGCAGTGCCCTTAAAATGGTGTCAACTGTAGCGTAGCTTCTGTGGTTTTCAGCCAGAGGCAGTAGTTTTGTACTCTGTGTGGGAGAGAGAATGAAAGAGATGAGAGCATGAGGGGGAGATGCTGTTGAGTAGGAGGCAGAAGCTCCGAGGAGTGTTAATGCAAGTGAAAAATGTTCGTGTGACAGATGCTGCAGTACTGTTCCTTTATAATGACAGATTCCAAGTCATTATTAGTGGAAATAAAAGATAAAAGTTGAGTTTAATACTAGGCTATGAAAAAAAATAAAACTGTATAATCTAAAGACAATTGCGTGGGGCAAATTTATGGGCACTTTTTAATGATGATTCAATTTTCTAATTTATTTATAGATATTTTTAAAATCAGATCTGACACATTGCTTATTTTCTGAATGCACTGCCTATCCTGGCTCAAATTTGCTTTTTTTTTTTTTAGTGCCTTAAAAGTACATTCATCACTTGTTAAGTTTACACACAAGGTGAGGGAGAGAGAATAATGCCAGGATTAGTGCTGTATTGCCTTTGTTAGTAGCATCCTACTGGTAGCCAACATTTTGGACTCAACTCTGCCAGGAACAAATTGGATAATGTGATTAGAGGAAATGGCAGAACATACAGTGAAACCAACCAAGTAAAATGTTGGATTCGGTGTAATAACCAGAATCTCACAACTTAATGTCACATAAATATCTGTCTTGGGAAAGTAAATGAAATACAGTTATTATCAGTATTAAATCATATCTAATAAATTTACTTCAGAGTACTAGTGCAGTGCCTGCAAAGTGAAAATTTGGAACTTGTGCCGTTATCTAGGCAATGTCAGGACCTTCCCTGCATATTCCAGCAGGACCATGTCAGCTACATTCTGCACACATTAGTAATGTGTAGCTTCATAGAAAAAGAGTCTGGGTACTAAACTGGCTTGTCGTCCAAATTTGTCTCCCATTGAAAATTGTTGGCACATTATGAACAGATACTGTGGACTGTTGAGCCAAATAAGTCATATATCAAGCAGGAAGGGGACAGAATTTCATGTTCAGAACTTCAAAATAATTAGCTTCCTGTCATCCCAGACACTTAATGAGTGATTATTAAAAGAAAACAATCTCCAGTATTTTGGCATTTGTTGTGTGCACACATACAAACTGGGTTAATATTTATAAAAAATTAGAAAGTTTATCAGGTGGAACATTAGTATGTTGTCTTTGCACCGTATTATATTACATTTAGGTTAAAAAGGGTTTGCAAATTATTGCATTTTGTTGTTTTTAATGTTTAAATATTGTTCCAACCTTTTTGGAAATCAAATTTGGGATGAGCAATTTCAGAAAACGTTGTTGGCTGAGTCTCATTCCCCGGTCAAATACTAATTGTTGGAATGGAACTCAATAATGAACTAAGCCAAAGCATTTGTATTTTCCAACTCTCTCCATCTTTCTTCCTCCATACCTTTGTCTTCTGTTCCTCTTTATTTATTAATTTTTCTCTATTTGCACTCCCTTTTTCACCTTTCTTTGTTGTCTTGTAAGGGCATAATGAGAAGTTTACAAACTTTAAACAGAAAACAGTTTATATAAATAGCCTTTCATATCATAACCATACATAGTACATACTGTATAATATGTTACAGTTGTTAACTTCATCAATGATGCAAAAGTACTTGATTCTGAATAATTCTTTAACAGCGTTTTTCTATTTTCTTTCTTATCCTTTTGTATTCCAGAAATTTCCAGAATATCACACTATATTGGTAAGTACATTTTTTTGTGTATGCACTATTTTTTAAGTACTCATAATCTGATGGTAAAAATGTTTAACATCCACCATCAGATAAGTTGTGCACAATTCATACTGCTTCGTTTGCTTTGTGTTTATATGTATGATCTCTGATATAAATCATTTGTAAACCTTTCCTCATGATCAAATATAATTTTACTTTGGTCAGAATTTGGTGAGGATCCACTGTGAGTCTTCCAGCTTTCAGCAGATACAATAGCAGTAACCTTAAACCAGAATCAAATCATCATAATTTTAGGTTATTTATTTTACTCACCAACCCTTTCCCTTGAAATGTGGTGAATTGTACTACTTGTTATTAAATGTACCTAGCACAATTTCTGATTTTAAAAAGTTCACAATAAAAGACTTAATGCAGTATCATGATTACATGTAACTCATTAATTACACCCCTGGTCAGTGTTGACGAATGGATCAACAAATCATTGAACTGAAACATGGGAGACCATAGCTTGATGACTACAATTATCCCCAACCTTAACTTTTTGGTCAGTACTAGAGCTTGACTGATGGTTGACTTTTTTGCTCATATAATGGTAGACTGGAGGAGCAAAACTTTATTCTGGGAACTACATATAACTTGGTGCCCTGAAGCTGTAATATGTATTGTTGAGTGTTGTTGGTGTTGTTTCACATTTGTTGTCAGTGTTCAGTGCAGACATGAAGTGGACATGCATGTTAGATGTTAAAGTTGTCATTTTGCTGTTTCTCTTTGCTCAAAGCCTGAAAGAATTTTAATTATCTAAGAATCGGGTTTATAGTTAACGCAAAGAGTAACCAGCATTACAGTTGTGGTAGCAGTTAATTTTGCCCTTGCCTATGCTACAACAATATCATTTTTGTCCATCCTCACTGTAAATTCACACTAGCTAACACTAGTGACTCGTTGGAATAAAGTGGACTCTGTCAGACATTTAATCAATAAAATATCAAGAAAAGCTACAATGCCACTGTGGACTAAATTTTGTTCTGTTTTCTCTGCAGATTTTTACTCTGCTCCATTTTCAGTCTAATGCATTAATACATTATAACAAGCAGCATTACCAAGCTCTCAGATTAGGAATAAAGCCATTTTATACACTAGCCACCTTATTACTGGGGGCAGAGCAATAGAAGTGATTATGGTTGTAAATTATGTTGTGATAGTGCAAGTGGTGGTAAGCTAGATGCAGTTAGATGCAGTGGCTAACCGTGGTATCCTTTTTAAGTAATTTGCCCTCAGTTTAGCAACATAGTTTAAAAATATTTAAGTAACTGCATAACCTAAAAGGTCCTTGAGATCTGGTACTTGTTCTGCTTTCTGGTTGTACTAACAATCAGCTAAACTTCAGACATTTCCATTGCCTAGCTACAGATAAGGAATCCAAAAATCAGTTAAAATACTGATGGCACTAAATAATTGGCCAAAGGATAAACCTGTCTACCTTTTTGATTTTATTATTCATTATGATACCACCATAATGTTGTCACAAATTATATTTCCCTGTTGATTTGGACATCAGGTCAGCAAACGATTGTGTGTGTATTTGCAATACTAGTGCATCAAAAATTTTTTAAAGATATCTTGATTTTTCAGTTATATTTCTGAAAGCAAGTATTTAATATATTCCAGACCCATTACACATAAATTAAAATGTTTCAGGCTTTTATTATTTTAACTTTGATACTTATGGTACACAGATCAAAATATATAAAAATTATCAACACATGTGATGAATATAGAATATGTGAAAGTAAATTATGAAAAAAACATTTTCACATCATCTTGTCATTTGACACATCTTGGGGGTTGAATGCAGAGTGCTTCATTGCTACTGAAGAGCTTGACATGCTGCGGGTGCAGGTGAAATATGTTTGGAGAGGAGGAGTGAAGACAGCGGGCAGTAGAGATCTGCTGAGGGTATCGTAGGGACACAGGTAGACACACAGGTAGACACACAGACAAGGTGGACAGACAATGAAAAGAAATGGAGAGCAGAAAGTAGTTTGGTCATTGGTCAGGGAGTTTAATGTATGTTTTCAGTGGCTAATCCCGGTTAAACTGTGTCTGTGCTTTAATAATATTTTTTCTTTTTTTAAATACAAGGGCCTGTTAATTATATTGTTATACTTGGAGGTTTGATTAGAATATTTAAGTATCATTCAATCAGCTATCTGCAGTCTTTTTCCCATGTCACTCCTTCTCTGCCCTACACACACACAGACACACACACACATTCCCTCCCTTCTTTCTCCTTGGTTGTGCCTGTTATTGAGCAGCATTTTTGCCACATGATCACAGCAGCCTATATGAAAAATGCAGCAGAGAAGAGACACACACACACACAGTCTATGGTGCCGTACTTTCCCACATGTGTACACATATCATACATGCAATTGTCTACCTGCATAGCCATATGCCCTTGTGTATATGTTCACCCTCTCTCTGGCTGCCATGCACATTCTCTCTGCAATGTCTTTGGTGCACTCCGTTCATATGCTCAAGGATGGTGCTGGATATACAGTGTGTGTATGGCTGCAGCAGTGTGTGTGTGTATGTGTGTGTGTGTGTGTGTGTGAGGGGTTTGGAATGATGTTGGGATCTCTTTGCTCTTCTGTGGCGCCTGATGAAAGCCTTCAAAAGTCAGACTGAAGAACACATGGATGACTGCCTTCGAAACAGATTTACTGCATTAATGTTTTTGCCTCCAAACTGCTCCTGCAATAATTTTCTTGTCACTATCCAACTCATCCTGTCCTGCCTGACTTTGGATTTTTGCCCCACTTTTCCCTTTAGGTATGTGTCACTGTATGTCTTTATCTGACATAAGACGCCTGCTTTGACCTGGTTAACTCCTCCAGGCTCCATCACTGTGGGGAAGCTTCAAAGGATGTGAGACTCAGCCTTTCACCTGGGGCTTCTCTGCTTCCTTTCTTGATCATGCTGTCTTTTTCTTTGCTTGTTGTAATTTTTTTTTCTCTCATTAGATCATTCTGTTCTTATTACAATCATACTTTAATCTATTTCTGTCTTGTCTGTCTTCTGTCTTTATTCCTCATTCCCTGTCTTGCTCTGCTTTTTCCCTCCTGTGGCGGTCACTCTCATCCTCCACCTCTCCCTCACAATGCTCCATTTCTTGATGTCCCGTTTTGTCCTACATTCTTGTCTCTATCTTCACTGATGCCAGTTTCTTTTTCTTCTTCCTTATTTCTGTTGCTCCACTTTTTTCGAACCACATTGTTGGATTTAGAGAACAACACCTTCACCTCTCTTGGAAATGTACATGTGGATGTAAAGCGAGTCCTACTTTACCAGCAAAGGATGCCAGTTTTGTTTTGCAACCTGGATGTTTGACTCACAGGAACAAACCCTGTGATGTAAGATTTATGGCAGCAGGGAAGCCACATTCTTTGAATTTCACATTAAGGAGTAATTCATTTGATCAGCAGTTCTGGACTGAGGACCTGAATTTTATATTTTGGAAAATTTATTGGAACACAGGATGGCCTGATGGGTAGAGAAAACGTCCGCTGACCAGTAAAAGCCAGGTTTGAATGTAACTTTGCTCAAGTAACTTACTGGATCTTCTCCTCCTCTCCATAAAGTTCAAGAGCAAAAAATAATCTTCCATAAAGAGATGGCAAAAATATTTTCTTGGATTAAAACTCATGACAGGTATTAGGCGGATTGCTTACTAAGACCTGGACTCCAAGCCATGCCTGAAGTCATGAAGTAATAGGATGTTTCAGCAAGCTGTAGGAGAGTGACTCTCAGTATTGTGATCAGTAGCTTGGATTTTTGCTCCAGATACTGAATCTACAGTTTCTCTTCTCTATCAGTTGTTACAGAAGGCAGTCTTATTTTCTGATGAACTTTGACTTAGACACGCTCTGCATGGTGGCCCATTGTGGATTTGAGAAAGCATGTCACTTTTATCTCAGTATCACTTAAAGGTGAAAACGTTTGGAGCATCCTTATCTGCTGGATTTGGGACCTGGTGATGGATTTTATGCTGCTACAGCATTGACAAGTATAGACGAACCGTGTGAGGATTTTACAGCACAACATATTTTGCATCCTCTTTTTCCTCCTACCGGGATCTTTTCTTTAATATAATTTCTTTACAACCCTGGGTATTGTAAAGAAGCTATAGTAGTAGTATATAGTACCATTGATTATTTTTCTGTCGTTTTCCCCTTTGACTATCTTGCGAACTTTGCACAATTGCACGCTGGATATTATCACCCCTTTAAAACTATGACAGCTCAGGTACCACCACAGCAGAGAATTTTTAACTCCTGGTGAAATTTTTAGAAATCACACATTTTTCACAGTTGTGAAAAGTGAGTTTTTGGAAAAAGTAGTAGCCCAAGGCTCTATGTTTTTTGGGGGCTGTGGCCAGACCTTGAACAGCACCCACAACAAAAAAAAATGGAGAACAGCGGCTGCATCCCTCTCTGCTGGAGCAAGGGGGCCTGCATCTACGCACAGCACCCCCTACCAAGTATGTACTGTTAGTTTTATAGATAGGAAACAGAACCTGAGTGCAGATTTATGTCCTAACAAATATATGGATATGTTGTCGTTAAATGAATTTACTTACCTGAATTTAATACTGAATTTAACTTAAACACATTAGTATGTATTAAATCCATATCCATTTTTATCTAATATAATGACAGGCAACTATTTTTCCATTTTAGCATCATTATTTACAGTTGAATGTTTAAGTCATTAATTATTTCCCATGCTTACTTGCACATTGTCTGTCAGTTCATGCATCTTGTTAGTCTGCTAAACATTCAGTGTTTTGTTGGATTGTGTTTTCCTGTGCTATGTGTTCAGCCTCATAATGAAGTCTGATGCAGACAGATTTGTCCATTGCACATTACGATAGGCTTAGGAAGAAGTTTTGATTGTCTCTATAATTTTGTCCTTATTACAAGATCTTTGCAAACAGTGACGAATGAAAACAGTCACCAAAGTAGGGCTGAGAGGACACGTCAATGTAATCAGTGTCAATGATTATCTACATATTTCGATTTGCATAAAATATGTTGACGAGTCACCCAAAAGTAAACGCAGCGCTGCTTTTTGCAGTCCTCCTGTCGTTGCTCTGGAACTTCTGTCCATTTCTGATGTGTCTCTGTGCTGGGGAGACTGTGTGATCTGGATGTCCAAGGAAACAGCTGCCCCTCCAGCCTGTTGTCAAACGCCCCCTCGCCATAAAACCTGATGTGCATGGAGGGACAATTCTACCTGAACCCAGCATGTCCACTCTGCCTTGTCTTAGAGACGAAGCTGTGAGCCAGAGCAGCTGGCACACGTGTGAAAAATACTACTGCAACTCAGAAACTACCCTGGCATGGATTTTCATGGATTGTATTTACTCTCTGTCCAAACCAGTGCATTATAGCATTATCAACATGTTTGCATCATGTGTCTGTTAGTAACAATTTCTTCATGTTTAATCTTCATGCATTTGCTGCTGTAAATTAATGCAACATTATACAATGTGTTATTTAATATTTTTCTTCAGGCTTTTAATATCTAGTGTTTATTTTGACAAACACGCATTGGACAAAACTGGTTTTAAACTAACATTACAGTCCATTGTTTCAGTTATTTTCCTTTCCCCACACTGATGCAGAGATACATTTAGCGGGTATTGTATATATACAGTGACAATAATTCATTTCATGATCATGTTAATTTTGAAATCAAATTCTTAATTATAACCTAAGAATTCTTAAATAGGAACATACATTTGGTAAATTCTTCTGTTTAAGATGAACTCTTTTGAATTTGCACTCCTTGATTTTTCTGAGGAGGCACCTGACACATAAGATTTTATAATTGTTAATATCTTAACACCGCAAAGATGTGTACATTACGGTAATTTTAAAATATGACGCTATTCATTACTGCTCATTATTTTTAAAGTGTGATTTCATGTTTCCGTTTTTTCATGATAATAATCATAATAATTGAAAAATGATTCACTACATTAAATAATTAATTTAAAAAATAATCATTGGATTAGTCAGCTAATTAAAAGAATATTAATTAGATGAATCAATTAATTTGCCCAGCCACTTCATGCAGCAAGCCCCAATGAATGTGTTAATTGTTATTCATCATTTTCACAAAGCTTGATTCAGCTGTATATTTTTATTCGGCTCCAGTCTCTGATGGATCACATATGCGAATAGTCACTGATGACACATCATAGAACATTTTTCATGGAAGCGACCAGTATTCAGCTTTTTTAAAATTTTATTTAATGTCTGCTCCTACGTTTACACAACTTGTTCCTTGACAAACCATAGAGGATGCAGTGTAGTGGTGTGCAAGAGGGGAGCAACAGAGGAAATTGTTGGAGGATGAAAGAAAGATGAGAGGGAGGAAGGAAGAGAGATGGTTCAATAGGACAGGAGGATCAAATGAAAATGTGAAGGCAGGAACTAAAAGGCCTGTGAGCAGGCGAGATGAGCGAAGGTGAGATTAAGAGACTGGGAGATGAAAAGAGTTGCAAAAAGGGGAAAAGGATGGAGAATGAAGGATACAGGGGATCTGGTTAAAGGCGAGGGAAAGGAGGAGGGCTTTGGGATGAAAGTAACGATGAAAAACTAAGGTAAATAGGAAAAGAAAGGGATGGTGAAAAAGAGAGAGATGTAGGCTCCCCCAGGACTGTGCTATCCCCAGTAACCCAGATACCAGTTAGATGAGGAGCTGTACCGTCCTTTAGCTGCTGTTATGGGACAGAGTTCAACTCCAACCTACTGTGGTTTAACAGGCTGAGTGTCAGTCACTGGAGCCCCACTGAGAGAGGGGATGGTGGGCCTGGCAGCCGCCCGTTCCCCTTCTGTCTGCATGGCCTAGTTGATTTGATTCCCGACTTTTTTTTCTCTTTTTTTACTATGTGAGTGTGTGAGGGCATGCATGTGGGGATTTAGTGCATTTGAAACTGGTGCAATGAAAAAAATGGTTTCATTTGTTGTGCTGTGAGTTCAACTATTTTAAAACAATGTGTGTACTGTATTTATGTCCTATGGAATATTTTGTAGGGTCCCAATGAGAATAAACTACGTAGTTTGATTATTAAAGCTTCTTTGTAATGTAAAACATTTAATCAATCTTCCATGTATGTAAATTGTTTTGATAGCATAATGCACAAGAATAATATTTATTAGCCCAAAATGAAAGTCTGCGATGTCACATCTTTCCATGCTGTGGAAAAACTGAGAAGAATTCAAAGGTATAGATCCTTCACTAGGCGCTCAAAATGTTGCAAATGTTTTGAGCCCACTAAATAAATAACATCAGTATATAACAACTTTAGGTGTTTTGCTGACATATCATAATCTCTTTTTCAATCCATTATCAGACACTATTGAGCAAAAATTCCTTTACTTAATTCAGTTATTAATAATTTACCAACCAAGTGACTCTTAGCCTAACAGCCTAACCAATGTTACATTTTAATACATAACGCTTGTGGGTTTACATATTTAGAAGCTATGTATATACATTACACTGACTTCTTTTAATAAACACTACGATAATCCCTTTCCTACTTATGTGTGCACCATTTTTACAATATGAAGTTGTTGTCTGCTTTTTCCAAAGGAAAAGTAGATATACCTGCTTTCTTAATAGGATTTCATTGAGGTGTTTGGAATAATTAGGTTAAGGTTATACATGTGTGTGGGAGAGACTGGGATTTGTGTAAATGTATGCAGCAGTGTGTTTTAGTGGCTCATATCTGATCTGATTAGTGACCGAGTGAGTGAGCAGCACCAGATGGCTAAGTGTGTTGTGTGACTGTACAGCTCCTCTGGTGCACCTGCTTCTATTTAGACATGAGTTGCAGACAAAACAATGTCCTCAATACATTTTTACTGTGCCCCCTGTGAGACCACACTCAATGCCTGGATGTAAAGTAAGAGTAGCTGTTATAACAAGTAAGGGTATATTGTATGGACAGGGTTTTCTATGATTAATATGAATAATATTTTAATAAAAATACATAATTTACTCTTGAGGTTGACTTATATGCACACTATAACCACATTTTATCTTTATATTGCTATGTCGTTAAAAATTTTACCTTTCATGAAAATTATTAGCTACTGTGATTTAAATAAATTTAGATTTTAATAATATTTTGCTTAATTTTTCAGTCCCAATTTACTAATAATCATACAGGAAAAAGAAGGTATTGCATTTAAATACTTATGTTGTCATGTTTAATTTTAAACATGTTTTAAACATGTTTTAAAGTTTTAAAGAAGGTATTGCATTTAAATACTTATGTTGTCATGTTTAATTTTGATGTAACACAAATTTCTACAGAATGTGGTAAAAGAAACGTTAAAATATTTTGATGCCATTGCTGATTTCCACCCTGTGTCTGCTCTCACTTTGTGATCAAAAATGACATGACAGCAGAGCAGGGACATGTTTCTATATCAAAATACAGCAAGGTCAGGAAAACATAGTTGAAAGTCCTATCCCTTTTTAAATAATCATCAGAAAGTCTATTCGAAGGCTGAAATAACTACAAAGCGTAATGTAAGGTGTGGTTGAGAAAAGCTTTAGAAATTTAAGCTCTCCCAGCATATACACAAAGCCAGTCTCTCCCTGCCCACTTAAAGATCTTTTAAATATGTACAGCCTTTACAGTAACACAGGGAGTGGCATTGAATATAACTATATAATATCAAAAATTATTCCTTGAATGTGTTCATCATACTGATGTATCCACAGATTAGAGAGGGTGAGCTGTTATTAAGAGGGTTGCTGGTATGTTTTAATGAGATAATATAGTAGAAATATAGCAGCAGGACACTCTTTAGGGATTGCAACAAGCAATCTAAAAATCCACAATATTATCGCCGAGTTTTAGAATGAATATAGTAATATTGTAAGAAGGACATTTGTAATATGATCATCACTAATCTGTAATATTGAAGCCTTGTGGCCATATCTGTGGCAATTATACAATTCCCTTTATTTAGCACACTTACAGTGCACACATCTGTATTTCAACATCTGTTGAATAATATTAAACTTAACTATATACCTTCACACTTTTCACAAGATATCGTGCTGTTTTAGCTAATAACCAACAAATATGCATTAAATTGTTTGTTAAACTGCAAAGAAAGAAATGTTGAAAATATAGCATATTGTATATAGCATCTTTTTTACTTGACCTGCTCGTGTTGTTCAGGGTTAGGGTTAGGATATATTGCCTTTAGTAGCTGGACTGTGTGGATAAAAATTCATTGACTTGTGTAACTTTTTACTGCAGGTATATTTTTTTAACCTGTCACAGGTGAGTTAAAGGATCATTTCTAGCACATTTTATGCAAAATGTAAAGACAAGTAGAAATTTCACCCAATGGAGGATCTTTCTATGATCTAAAAAACTGAAATACCAGTATTAGGTAAAAATATCTGATTTTTATAAATAACCTAAATAAATGCTCTACCAAGTGTACATGTATTGAAATTTGGGTATTAACAACAACTGCAGTAATAGATCATTGTTAAAATAAAAGATATAATAAACATAAAGGTTAAATAATTTAAAGAAAAATGTAATATGATATGAAATAATGAGCAGCTTTTGTAAAAAACCCTGCAGTTTACCTATCATACCTAATATACAGCAAGTAGACACATGTTGCTTTTAATTTCACCTCTGTTTTAGTCGTCTTCCGGCTTCACACAGGCTTGTCTTCCCCTCTAAAGAAGTCTTTGAAGAGGCAACACTCAATCAGCCTTTTTTTTTTTTAACATTTCCAAGTCTTCAGTTTTTAAGTATGAAGTGATCCCCTACATTGTATGGATGTCATATTTACAGTTAGCTATTTTTCTTTTTAACACAGACTCATTTTCACCAATAATGAAACAACTAGGGATAACAGAAACAGTCGTTGAAAACATAGCTTGCTAGTTGGACGTATTGTCTCCATATTTAAATGAATAAAAAGGGTTCCCAATTTCTAAAAAAAACCCTGAAACACCTGGAAGGCGAAGCACGAAATGAGCCATTATAATACAGTCCGTTGTGGTTTACTCGCTTCTCCCTTGTCTTCACATGATAACTAGTGCTCAGCAGAAACCAATAACAACATGATGAATTAACAAAGGCCGTGGGGATGACCAGGAAGTGACAGTATGACACAGGAATTAGCAGAGTGTGAACCTTGCACTCGGATAATACATGTGATGTTGACCCTTAAGTAGACGGTAGGGGTAAACTTTAAAGAGGGTAAATAAGCAAAACGGATTGTCAGAAAGGCAGAAAAATGGGAAGACCAGAAATGAACAAATTGTGGATGTATTAACCTGTACTGATATTCTGCTTTGTTAGTTTTGTTTGTACACTGCAGTATATGATTATAATTCTTGCCTAAAACAATGGGAATTGAGTTCCTCTGAAACAATATGTAATTATTTTTTCTTAAGAGGAGGATTTTTTTTTTTTTTTTTTTATTTAGTTATTTATTTTTTGACATATTTTTCAAATGAGTCACTTTGTGTCTTATTTGGAAAAGTAGTAAGTTTGTGTATGATTTTAGAAACCAGCAGACCGAGAACATAACTGGTAGCAAATAGAAAATTTCTTCATAAAGACTTTATGCCTTGAACTTGTTGGCCACATCTAATTTACGCTGGAGTTTACTGACTGCTCTTTATTACGCATGCTGTAAATCATGGGAATTGACATTAGGTTGTTGATTTAGCAGTTGGTTTTCCTGTTCCTCTAAAGACTTTGCGTTTCTGTACTGCTGGCTAATACTGACTGTTCACTAACTGACTGAACAATTGACTGGCTTGTAGTGTAACCAAAAGACATAACCCCCTCGACATCACTCAGACACAAGCTTATTCTTTAGCTCGTAGTAAATGCAGTGGTTCATCTTTGAATAAATGCAAACAGCCTGCATAGATATAATAATGTTGACCGTTTCAGTGATTCATTGTGTTTAAAGAATTGATAACAGGCCTTTATCGCTTTCTTAACATGATTTTTATTCTCTTTGCTGTAAAACTGTCTTCACAAGAACCATTCATTAAAAATATGTTTCCAGTGTGAATTTCAACTGCAAAGACACATTTTGACATCTCTCCTCTCTGATTGTCCCTTCATCTTTTTAAGAATATGATGCCCAGTTAGCCCCTGCAGGACCATCAGAGTCAGACATGGCATCGTCTTCCTACTTGGAACCCAATCACAATCATTCTACAGCAGGTGGTTGTGGGGTTAAATCCCGTTCTGGGATGCCCAGTGGCACCAGTATTGGTACCAGCAGTTCTGCCGGAGGTCTTGAGCGGCCCCCAGGCTCCATGGATCGGGTTCTGAAAATCTTCCATTACTTTGAGACAAACAGCGAACCATGCACCTGGGCTAGTAATATCAGGCATGGAGACGCTACAGATGTCAGGGTAGGACACAGACGCATTTCTTACCCCCTTCATACTAGCCCTAACATAACATCATAATTTGACCTGATTCTCACTCTCCTCCTTCTGCATGTTTTACCAGGGTGTTATCCAGAAGATAGCAGAGATACACAAACTGCGATGTGTGTCTTCTTTGGGCCTCCGTCTCACCCATCTACACTCTGATGCGCTTCATTGGTTACACCCGGATTTGGGCGTGTCACATGTCAGGGAGAAATATGAGAAACAGCACCCCCAAGAGGAGTGGAGGTAGACTTACCATCAAAATTATTATTTTGCATTCACTGTCTTCTCACATTCCCAATGTCTTTCTTTGCTTTACTTAAGAGTTATTAAAGAGTGATGTTTATCTGACTATATACACTGCTCAGTGAGAACAGTGACTAAAAAATATCAGTTTTTAATTTGTGGTGAACAGCTTCTATTGTTTATGCAGTTGTTGATATTTCTGAGTTCCTCAGCGTTGTGATTATATCAGGCAGCAAGTCAGTAACATAACCCTAAGCTTTATAAATGCCAGACTATACAGAAGGAGCATTTATTTTACAAAAACTGCCAACCAGGAGTATTTTATTAGCCCTGCAACCCCACAGACCACAGCTACAAAACTAATGATTCCAGTTAAACTCTACTGTCAGTAAACCACAGACCTCAACTGTTGTAACAATCAGGATATACTGTATATCACAACCTAATATTAAATATTGAGGTGCTCTTTTTTACCACAGCTTTTGCTGTGTTTTTTTTTTTGATTAAATATTTTTTATATAATGTTTCCTCATTCACCCATATCTCCCTGTTGCAAATACAAATATGATATTCAAAACAAATAAAAGCTATAATAGCTATCTACAGTTGATATTGTTTACAGCTCTCCTTAAAATTCAGTCCATTGTAGATCTAACAGTCATTAAAATCCAAATTAATTCAAAATGAATGAGCTGTTCACGCTGCTAACATGCAGCTGCATCAGCTTTTCCAGTTGTTGCAGCTCTGCCTCAGAGGGCGGCAGAGCTGGAAGCCCACAGGAGCTTCTGTTGCTGCCACCAAGCTATTGTTAGAACATCAGAAAGTAGCCGAGGGGTCCCTTGCGTGAGTTTTTTTTTTTTTTTTTTTTTTTTTTTTTTTCATTTTCTCCAAACGCATTTGCAGTTGCTCTTTCTCACTTTGATCTTTCTCTTCATCCTGCTTTCTCATATCTCACACATCTGTCTTCTTTTTTAATCCACATCTCTCTTTTCTCCCAAGCAATATTTTATCTCTTTTCACATACTCTTTTTGGTTCATTCATTATACAAAAGGATGTTTTATTGATTTTCTCCTCATGGTTTCTTCTTGATTTCCTCGGTTAACTAACTCCAGCCCTGTAACATTACAGCAGCTTGCCGTTTGCTACCATCCTGACCCATTTCACTGCTGTATATCAGTCATAAAGTAATTTGTCACTAAAAACAAATATGACCCCTCTGGGTACATCTATGACACAGTTAAATGGCAAGTGTAACAACAGGAATCTCACACTTTTTATAGCTTTCCATATGTTCACTGTCAGCAAAATATGAAATTACGTCGTACTGTGTTATCAGACTGGAATGAAGTGAGTACAAAGGGCATGTTACAACTTAAAGATTTGGTTTCAAGCCACCCTGCTGAAGTGACTTTGACCAAGACATACTGTAGAATCTAATTCTCCATTGGTGCGTTTATGTAGCTAATACACACTTCCTATGAAGTCAGAGCAAAAGGATTGAAGACAGTAGTTCACAAGTTCTAGTTCCATATAAAGCTAAGTCATAAAGCGAAACCAGATTATACTGTATATGTATGCATTTTTAAAAATAATTTTGTGATTCTTATGGGATTCTATGGAACAAGTTTTCTGTCATATACTATTTTTACATCTTTGAGAGAAGATTTCAGTTTAATATTCACATCGTGAATACTTATTACTTATAATACTATGATTGTTTTGGTGTTATATATCAAACAAAGCATTTGATATATTCTAGACTTATTACACATAAACTAAAAATGTTTCAAGCATTTTTCTATTCTAATTTTGATAATTGTGGTTTACACCTCAAAAAAAAATTCCAAATCAGTAGAATATTACTATATATGATATCTTCCTATAATTGTATAATAAGCCATAACGATCAAAATTGAAGCCAAAAAAGGCTTGACATATTTCAGTTAAAGTTCAATGAACATAGAATACATGTATGTTAAACCTTTTGAATTAATTTTCCAAAACAATAAATAAGTAAATAAACAATTTTTTTGAGCTGCACTAGTATGCATCCTGTGTGCTCACTCTGTGGTTATTCAGCTGGACTGTCTCTATTATTTTCAGGTATGAGTTGCGGATGCGGTATCTTCCTAAAGGTTACCTCAGCCATTTTTCAGAAGACAGACCCTCACTCAACTACCTCTATCACCAGGTGAGGTAACAAAAACAGGCAAAAAAGGGTCCTTTTTGAAAAAATACCAAAAAAAAAAATTAATTGATAAATGTGTTTTGTTTTTTTTATAGAAAAAATTTTTTTTTTCCAAATCTCCATTGCTCTGTGGCCCTTTGTTTTTTACTAAGATTCATTCTACATTTACATGTAGCTGCTCTTTAAGACTGCACATTTCACATGTTTTAACTTGAAGCTACTTTAGAGCATTGATGTTATAAAAAAGTTGTGTTGTAACGTTTTTCTAGGTCAAGACTGACTACATGCAACATATAGCTGATCAGGTGGATCAAGATGTTGCTTTGAAACTGGGCTGTTTGGAAATAAGGTGAATAACACTCACAATGACACACACACACACACACACACATTTTTATTCCACATTCTTGACTATTAGTGGTTTCTTATGCAAGAATTGTTTTCCAGACTATCTACCTATGACCATCTAATACTGTCTCCACAATGTTTCTTATTTTCTTTATTGTACAGGAGGTTCTTTAGAGAGATGCCAGGAAACGCCCTCGATAAGAAATCAAATTATGAGCTACTAGAGTGAGATTCATTTAATTTATTCCACACTTTAAACCACAATGCCAACAGTCCATTTTAACAAACACATTTCAACTGTTCTAACACAATTGTTGATGTATTTATCCTCAGGAAAGATGTTGGTTTGAGAAGGTTCTTCCCCAGAAGCTTGCTGGAGTCCCTCAAGGTAAACCCTCAACTTAGTTAATACCAAAACTGACTTTCATCTCCCTGAACTACAGCTCAGTCTCCCATTTAACGTGTGACAACAGCAGTGAAAGTGGCAGGAATGTACTCATATATGGGAAACCATGTCCTGCTTAGTCTACCAGATGAGCTAATGGCTGTTTGACTGAGCAACCATCTGACTGGCAGGAAGAACAACTTGATGGCTGGCTGAATGTCTGATAATTTAATTCGCAGGAATCAAGTTAAACCTCCTTTTGTTACTTGTAATGTGCCTTGTCAGTTGTCTCTTGTCTGCTTCTTGACTCTCAACAGATTTTCTCCCAGAAAGGCCTAACCCATGGAAATATTTTCTCTCTCTCACCCCCTTCATCTCTATAAGGCGAAGACTCTTCGTAAGCAGATCCAGCAGACCTTTAAGCAGTTTGCTAACCTCAATGATGAACAGAGCATCCACAAGTTCTTTGAGATAGTCTCTCCTATTTACCGTTTCGACAAAGAGTGCTTCAAATGTGCTTTGGGGGTAGGGAACCACTCAACTCATAATTAAAGAATGTCTACTCATACAGTTTCCATGAAATTGATGCTAAGTCACAATGTGGGAGGTTTCTATTAGTTACCATGCTCAGGGAAAAAAATAAACAAAAAAAAAACCCTGCAAGTTGCAGTTTTTGCACTTTAGTATAGTTATACTTCTATATAGATAGTTATACTTCTATAGTTATACTTCAGTATCAGTATATTTTTCTTTAACAATATACTGGTGTCAATACTTGTGTCTATAGCAATATATTCACACTGTCGTCCATGTAAATTTAGACTCTGTCTCATTTATGTTGTCACTTTTGTATTTCTGCTAGTACTATGCTAAATGATAAAGAAGGTGATGCTCTAAAATGTTGTTATATTTTAATGTGTTTCTATCTTTCTCTCTTACTTTGTAGTCTAGTTGGGTAATCTCCGTAGAGTTAGCTATTGGACCAGAGGAAGGAATCAGCTACCTCACAGATAAAGGCTCAACGGTGAGTGATGCAACTCAGACAACTCATCGTTTAATTTGAAATTTGCACTTTCAGTCTTAAAGTGTAAGTTCTGAAGATGTAGTTCTTTCAAAGATGATCCATTTATACTATATCTTCTCAAGTCCAAAGTGACAATTTGCCACACTGCCCTCTGCTGGTTTACCTCTCCATGTTCAACAGATAGTATGAGCTGGGAAAAGCTGTGTGTGTATATGTGTTCTATCACCAGGTGATGTGATTAGGAGACCTGCACAGCTGCTGGCTGCAGTGACAACAGGAATTACAGACTGCACAGCTGTAATTCTACTGCTTAAATTTAGTTATTGAATTTTAACTCAGTGAGGACAGATTGCCAGTCAAAATGTCAGCACTTAGTTTAATAATTGATTTTTGCTTGAAAATGAATCAGAGCTTGTACTTTTTGGCCTTGATTAACATTAAAATTCACTTTTGATGATATTGTGACATGTATTGATGACATTGTTGTATACAACAATATGAATATATGACTCGTGAGTGTTCTGTACCACTGAGCGAAAGAGTATTGACGTGTGAATTTCAATATATATGCATTATCTGTTTTTGTCTCTGCAGCCTACACACTTAGCTAACTTTAACCAGGTTCAGTCAATCCAGTATTCTTCTCTAGAAGAAAAGGACAGGAAAGGTATGCTGCAGCTTAACGTAGCTGGAGCTGCAGAGGTAAACTCACAAATGCACACGCTATTTCTTAAATATTTCATTTGTATGATGGTTTTGTGTGAGAAATTATCTAATTATTTCAAATGAAAACTACTTTGAAACAATTTTTTGATCTCTGAAGGTTAAGATGAGGCTCTGTAGCTATGTAGTTATATGTGTAGTAATGAATAGTATGTTTATGGGACACATTGCTAGAAACTATGAATGAAAGACCATTTTGAAAATGTGGGCTTTTTCAGCTTTAGAATTTATAGTCATTCATTTTGAGTACGTTGTCTATAGGAGAACTTGAATATATTACAGCCTCAGACCAATTTTCCGGTCTTTTAAGCTCTAAAATTTCACAAAATCCACCTTAATTTGGAGAATATCTGAGTCTTTCTTAAAGGCATTTCTTTCTAGTGATAGTGTAGGTCTAGGGTTTAATGGATTTTGAAATATTTTAAGCATCAGTCCAGTGTATATATTTAATAGATGGATTTCTACTGCTTTTACACATATTTTAAGTTGTGG
>KV751343.1:5546552-5559484 GCA_001698575.1 Mola mola
CTAAAGGCGAGGGTTACCATCTGCTCTTAAGTGTCAGCGTGAGTGGGCTGATTGAGTGGTGGTGTGTTCGCAGTAGGCCTAGTGAAAAAAGCATGTGTGCATCAGTGGTAGAGTATTTGTAAAAGTGTGCGTATGTGCCTTGGTAGAAGACATTATCACTAATAATGCTCTCATTGTGTCACTGTGAAGCAACTCTCTGTCCTTCTCTGTGCCACTAATTCATATATATGTGTGTTTTTGTGTGCATAGCCGCTCACAGTCACCACAGCATCGCTTACTACAGCAGAAAACATGGCTGACCTGATTGACGGTTACTGTAGGCTTGTCTCCTTGGCTGCTCACTCCTTCATTGTCAGAGTCCACAAAGGTAGGATGCATAACTGCTGTTTTGTCATTATACATCAATATGTTAAGTTCTGGGATCTTTTTCATTGTCATAGTATAGTTGTGTGAAGTTAAATGGTGTTTTTGGTCTTGCTTACGTTGTTTACATGGTAACAGTAACTTGAAATAAATAGCATTAATTGTACTGAGGGTTGAAAATGCTCTCAGTCTGATTGTAGCAGATGTTTTTAAAAGTGTTTCCTTTGTGTATAACCAGCATTTTTTTAATATTTCTAAAAGTAACTACAGCTACAAAGAAATGGCTGTAGTCCTATTATGAAACATGATGTCAGTCTCTTCTGTGACCAATTCATGGGTTCATTTTGTCTCTGCAGATGGAGACAGAGCTCTGCCTTCTATTCCAAAGTAAGTTTATAGACTTATTTTGCTTCCCATTATTTGTTTTTTTCCAGGAAAAACAAGATGTAATTTTCCTATGAGAGATCAACCAGATTGTAGTCAAATAAAATCTAGATCTAGCTTTATCTTCTATTAGCACACTTTTGGTGTCTTAAGCAGTTGTTGTTTTATGGTGTCATTTATGGTCTGCTCAGCAATTGAGTTTTGTTGGAGACTAGAATGACATTTTTTGAAGCTTAAGTAAGGCTCAAATCTAGAGAAACAAATTGATGTTGATAATAAAATGTCCACATGAATCTAATATTCTTTATAGAATATAGACCCTCTTTAGATATATCTAATGATCCTCCATTCCTCTGGTTACACTCCTGTTTTGAAAATAAGATAGTTTTTTTCTCTCATCTCCAGAGTTTCAAATCATGAGAGGCGGATGGAAAAACGGATGGATGGATTACGGACAAGAGCAGTTTGTGTCTCAGGTTCCTGTCTCATTTCACTACCCGCCTATTGGTCTGTTTTGCCCTGTTAATATTCATTTCTGTCATCTGCTTTAAATGTCATGAACAACAGTGACTTCTGAAAACTAGATAGGGTTCGCAGCTATGTGTGTGTACCCCCCACCATAAAGCTTCATCTGTATGTGGAGTGAAGAGTCCTTGTCTAGCCAGCTGTCCTCATGGAGAGCTTTAGTCACTGTCAGCCCCTGACTGGCTACTGACCTCTGACTAACTGACACTCACACCAGATTAAATGAGACTACCTTGAACATCGTGTCGTTAATTAATAACTGTCACCTTGTTTGTACATCTAAAGGTAAAACTAATGCTTTTTTCACTGTCCTTCCCACTCTGTGTTTTCCATGCTGTATATGGTTGCTGCAGGCCATACTAGTGGCGATGGTAAACAACATTCTTTCTATCAGCCATCTTAATTTAGCAGAATTTCTGCTTTGTATCTACGTTTCATGAAATGTGTAGTGTTTCTCTGTATGTGTCTGTAACCGTTAGGGCCTTATCCATGACTCAACCTGTTTTTCTGTGGAAAGAATTAACCTTTCCATCCCTCCCCTTTCCTCTCGTCTATCTCGCTCTCTCTCCCTTCCCCTTTCTGTTGTACTTTTCTGTCTCACATTCCTCGTGTGCAAGTCTGTTCTTTACATTAAAACTTAAATTACTGTGCATGTGTTTGGAATTGGGTATGGTGACAGTCTTTTGGAAAGGTAATTTTCTCTAATGGTGATATGTTCGTCTTTCTGTTGGCATTTTCACTCTTTGTGAAGATTCTTGAGTTGCATGCAGTGTTTTATTTGATCAGTTGTTATATTGCTCATGTTTTACAGTAATAGCAGTTCTTATTTTAAAATATTGCTAAAATAAAGTAATTTTGTATTGTTCACAGAGCGTTCAGGGGTTTTAAGTCATATCAAAGAAGCTAACCTCTGTGTAACAGTATTGTTGGCCAGGGAGTTGAGCTTGTTAGATAAATAGCGAAGCTTTAGATATGAGGTTGTTGTGAATTCTTGAATATACAGTGACTTTTTCCACTCTCTTTGCACTGACTCTGCAGAAACAGATGACTATGCTGAAATCATAGATGAGGAGGACACTTACACCATGCCATCAAGTAAGCTGACACACAAATGTTTTCAACATTTGCTTCTGACAGCAGTTTTTGAAGCTGGAAACAGTAATTTTTGTACAAATTCAGACATTTATGGTTGTTAATATCAAGTGAAAATGTCGTTCGTTAACCATGTACAATGATCAAATCCATATTATTTTAGTAGCTAAAGGGCATTGTGACTTAGACATGTGAAGCTATTAAAAAAAAATAAGTCTATTGTATGATGGTGCCTGGAAAGTCCCCTGATATGTTGTTGAAGAGTATATATGGATTCAATTGATTATCAGCCCAGATCTTAATCTTTTGAGGTTTGATCTAATCTCTTTTAGGATGTTTTAAAAAAGTACTGCTTGAGGGCTGAATGAATCATTTTACATTTCCCATGATTACAGACTATGAATAAAAGGGGAACTCACATACTGTATGTATAATAATAGGCCTGCAGTCTATATTTGTTTCAGTGAGCTGTCACAACATTTAATGAGAATTATAGCTTCCCCTGACTGCTTTGACACGTCGTCTCAAAACAATGTTTACGATACAGTCAAAATTTTTCAAATAACTCTTTTTACAGCTAATCGCTGTTCTAATGATAACCTGAAGACTCGTATTTAATGCATAATTACTTGAAAACTTTTGGTTACATTTGAAGACAGGTTGAAGAAGGCTGACTGTGCTACTGGTCTTGTTACTGAATAGTGTCTGTTCTTCATGTTTAGGACTGTTGTATATATTAATTTATCTGCAATGCTAAATGTTGGTGTTGCGTACATTAGGCAACATTTAGAGGCAATGGAAAGAAATGATCATGATACTATATATGATATGAAAAACGGTGCTTGGATGTTAATTGAAAGTCTCTCACTGACAAAGTCACTCATTTAGTCTGCCTCAAAATGTTCCCGGCGTATCATAAGCATGTTGTCCCATACAACCAAATTTTAACTTTGCTTTCATATGTGACCATTCATAAATTATAACTTTCCATCTTGTCCTGCGGACAGATGTAAATAGAGATAGCAATTACTGTTTGAAAAATGACCAAAGCATATATTCATTCTGTATTATTCATTTTATTTCATAGTCTGTTAAACTTGTCTTATGAAAATGCCTTATTAAGTTACTGTTTCTAGTTTGAACAATAACATACTCAGGCCAGCTTGATTTAATTATTTTCCATTCATGTGTAGGCTAAGCAGTTTCAGTGTTTCAGTCAAACAGAAGGTTAAAAAGGGGGCCCAATATAACTTGTACCATAAAATTAGTCTTTATAAATCAGTAACCCATATTGACTAGAGGTGACCAGCGGCATGTTTTTGTTTTGTTTTTTTCCCCTCTTTTTAAATCTAGAGAATATGTTTTTATCAGACCAAAGTCTTTACATAAAGAAGTAGTTCTACAAGGGGCAGTTTCGAGATAAAATCATTGACAATACTTTGAATTGCCTTCTGTCACATCCACTATCAGGGAAATTTAAAGTGGCACAGTGATAAAGACTGCGGTAAAACTTTATTGATCTCTGTACTCACAGCTAGTTATTTCTGTCTCCTATCACTAACCCTTCCCAGAATACTATGGACTAGATCAAGGTAATGATTGGAATGTACCATCAGTCTGATTGTGTTGTGATGACACTTTGATTTGGTGGTTGCCGTTACCCTTATTTTATGTTTGCTTGCAACAGTAAAATAAAACAATGAATTTATTTCGGTATCTGTTCCCCATTGATTTGGTCCCTCCTTGTGTTGATGCGTGATGTGCTGTCAGTTTTTGTCCAGTTATTGGACAAGGATATTGTTGTGTACTTTAAATGTTGATAGAAAATAATAAAGCCTTCAAGTTCAGTTATAAAGATCAAAACCGTTTGACTTAAACAATGCAAGCTGTTATATCTCATTCACTGCTCAGGGTGAGGAAATGGCAACAGCTTTTACAGCATATCTCAACCAGGCAAGTTGACTCAGCAAGTACCTACTTAAAACTTCAGTCCGGAGGAGGAAATGCAATGAGAAGGATTTTAAAAATGTAAAACACAGATATACATTTACAGTAACATTTTAATTCAGACCATGAATAAACAGGTTTGTTATTTGTAATAATGCCTAGAATAGCTGCCTCTAATTGTCGCACATGTGTTATTAATATATATTATAAAGAGTATTAAAAAGAAGTCAGACATTTATGAAGTCTCGTAAACCCATAGTGCCAGTGTAGGCTGTATTTTTATGCTTATTACATGGACAGTCAGGACAGCAGTACCATGCTGATCAGGCAAAGCAAACCACCAGCCTCTCAACAGCCACCCTGTCTGGGACCCATAACAACAGAAATACAATTTCCTGTCGGAGCGAAAAAATCTAACACTGGTGCTAAATCAAAATATGACCTTTTTTCTGTCACAATCCACCTGACTTTATCCATATTACATTCAATTAAATGTGTAAATTCATGTTGATATATTCATTGAATGTTACTGGCTGTTGTTCGTCTGTGTTACATGGCATGTCTGGCTTTGGTCTGCTGATGCTGTTTTTGCATGCTGCAGACATTGACCTCTACTAACTGCTAACAAAAAAGCTAAGCTTGTCAGAATAGGGAGGTGGTTTGATTAACTTGGAAATTCATGATAATTAAACTAAGATACTTTAATACCATAATAACTATAGTAGATAAAGTCTATGAAAGATATAATATTGCCAACTGAAATTTCCGATTTTGTTTTTCACTGTGTGGTCAGGTCTGAAATGTTTGCAGAGCTCTGTTGAAAAGTAGCTATCATATTTGTAGCTATTTTCTGTAGTGTCCATATTAAAACTTGATAAACCATAAAATCACTTATACGTTTTCTGCAAAGTCCGATCCAAACCCTGCATGCTGGGATGTGTTCTGACAAGCTTAGTAAATGCAAAAGTTATCTAAGAAGAAATGTATATGTGGGCATTAATGTGTGTGTGTGTGTGTGTGTGTGTGTGTGTGTGTTGTGTATCCAGCACGAGACTATGAGATTCAGCGGGATCGAATTGAGTTGGGACGATGCATAGGCGAGGGTCAATTTGGAGATGTCCACCAAGGAGTCTACATCAGCCTGGTATGTAGTTTAATGCACACAGGAGCTTTGAGCATCTGTAGCTCTTGATTCATAATACTTCAAAATCTGAAAATGTTGATAGGATTTAAAATAATATATTAATAGTTTAACGTAATAGTTGAGTTTGAGTCAAGGGCACACAGTGAATATATTCAGTGAAAATGAATATTATAAATTCATGGTTTTGATACTTGCAGGAGAATCCAGCCCTCTCTGTGGCAGTGAAGACTTGTAAGAACTCAACGTCAGACAGCGTCAGGGAAAAGTTTCTCCAAGAAGCACGTGAGTCTCTCATGATTGTGTGTTTCCCAAATGTTACAAGCTGACATTTATTCATACTTTAAAATTTATTTTTAGAAAAACTTGCAAACTGAGCTTTGCACCCCATTTCTTTCCTTGTAGTGACCATGCGTCAATTTGACCACCCTCACATTGTGAAGCTAATGGGAGTCATCACAGAGAATCCAGTCTGGATCATCATGGAGCTCTGCACACTAGGAGAGGTGGGATACATTTAAGGGTGTACAAGCCTTGACCTAAATTGGATGTAGAAAAAAAAAAAACATCAGTGCAAACACTCCAATGATTTTTTGGTCTCTATGGCACATACTCAGAAGTTCATTTTATGTTAATGAAGCAGTCTGAGCTGTTAACTTTGGTAAATAGTGTCTTTCTTAACATAAAACAGGAAATACATTAAGTGTACTGCATTTACTTTTTTAGAAATGGAATTATTAACACCTACAGTGTTGCTTAAGTTAAATATACTAGTATTATACATGTGAGGCATGGACAGCAAAGGTTCAACTGCTCTGATAATTTCCTCTCATGTAGTTCCTGTTTGTCAGAGTGACTGCTTGTTCTGTAGAATTTTTTGTTTTACTATTATTATTGTCACACTTTGTTTCTCTCACTCTTTCTCTCTTTCTACCTCTACTTCTCTTTGTCTCACCCATCACATCTCTGTGTATTCTGTGTGTGTGTGTGTTTTCCTAACTTATCTGACTGTTTCTCTCTGGCATCTATTTTTCAACTGTTTCTTTTCCTCTCCCTAATATCTCCTTTTTCCATCTGCTCTCCATAGTTACGGTCTTTTCTCCAGGTGAGGAAGTATAGTCTCGACTTAGCCAGTCTGATTCTGTACTCATACCAGCTCAGCACAGCACTGGCATATCTGGAGAGCAAGCGTTTTGTCCACAGGTACTCCCAAAACCTCGCTTTATATAAAATGATTAAAGTTGTCTACTACCAACTGAATTGTCAAAGCTAAATATCAGGACACGAATGGTGGATTGATTGTACTGATAAATGTTCCTAGATTATCATGGATAATGATCTGGGGCAGTTGGTCATGGGAAAAATATAAATTTTTGGCAAATTAATGTTTTCCCTTAGACCAAAGGCAGATGTTGCCACCTAGTGGAAGCATTACAATGAAAACTATATACCCTGCTTAAAAAAATTGAGAAATTTATGACCTAGAATGGACATGCTGACTGAATCAGAAAGCTATCTTACCTGGCCGTTTTTTAAGGAAAAATGAGCATGAGCAATGACAATTATTGCCACATGTGACCAGTCAAGTAAATTTACGGACATTTTGGTTTCGTCTTCCTCAGAGACATTGCAGCACGAAATGTGTTGGTGTCTACAGTCGACTGTGTGAAGCTGGGTGACTTTGGCTTGTCACGATACATGGAAGACAGCTCCTATTACAAAGGTACATTTAACACCTTTGTACATGCACAGCGGTCCCAGGAATGCATACTTCACTGTCTCCTTTTAACTTTATCTCTGTCATGGCACTTGTAGTTGGGCAACATTAATTTTCATAGAACTTGAGATGAGTGACCACAGTTCTTGTTTTTGTTTTCAGCATCTAAAGGTAAACTTCCTATTAAATGGATGGCTCCTGAATCCATCAACTTCAGAAGATTTACCACAGCCAGTGACGTCTGGATGTTTGGTAAGTTAATTTTGGGCCCAGGTTTGACTTGATGTTTGTGCTGTAGCAGTAGGTTTTAACTCTACATCTGTCTTCTGTTATACTTGTAGATATGTACCTGATTTAGTTTTATTTATTTATTTATTTGTTTGTTTTTTCTGTAGGTGTCTGTATGTGGGAGATCCTAATGTTTGGCATCAAGCCTTTCCAGGGTGTAAAGAACAATGACGTCATTGGCAGGATAGAGAATGGCGAGCGTCTGGCTATGCCCCCTCAGTGCCCACCTACTCTCTACAGCTTGATGACGAAGTGTTGGTCGTATGATCCTAGCAAAAGGCCGCGCTTCACTGAACTCAAAACACAACTGAGGTACTTAATGGGGTGTGGTTTGAGATTGTGAGAGTTCCTGTTTGTCACTTAGTGTGAGCCAAGCTTGGGTTGAGTGTTTTGCTCGCATTGACATGTCAGCATGAGTAGCTCCACCTCTGGAGTGTTGAGAATGTTAAGGCCACTGCACACAAAGCAAACAATAAGCCATCACAAACGTTTGAGTTGTCTTTGAGCGTCTGTCGCCCCTGTCTTTTTGGTGTGTTCTGCACCATCAGCACTGACTTCTCTCTGACTCCTCTGTGTGAGAGATCCAGTGAAAGATACATATCTCTCACTTGCTGTTAAAGTGATGAAAATGCAAAGTCCCTTGAACTTGTCACTGTACAATCCATGATTCGTCCCATTTCCTATGGTTTACTCTTTGATTTTTTTTTTACTCTGCCTCTCGCTGTCTTCCACAACTAACAGGCCAAGGGTTGACAATACCTGTGCAAATTTTATCGTCTAATCAGCCATATCAAGCGAGTGAGTGAAATTAACCAACAGACACTATTTACAGTTTTTATCTCTACATATATGTCTTCCGGTTTCCCTGATGTATAAAAACTCCCAAAAGATCAAGAGCAGACATGTATGAAAGTCTTTGTAGTCTGCAGCTGCAGGAGATGAGCAGATGGGATGGAAATGAAACTTGACCATATTAGCATATTTATAGATACATCAATGTAATTTTATGGAGAAAAAAAAATGTTTTAAGGGATTAATCATCCCTTGTAAGATTAGTTGTAATTCGCTTAGTAAAAGGACCTCGGAGAGCCAACACCAAATATATTATGTTTAAAAGTCTCTGTAAAGCAACACATTTTCAGTTTTGAAAACTTTGTTTATAAAAGTGAAGATGTTTGCTATTTTCCAAGTAGTAATTTAATGCCAGAGTGAAATTTTTTGACCTAGAGGGGTTTTCTTACATCTTCCTAACAGCAGATGTCACTGTCTATCTGCTTTATTCCTCATGTTCGATTACCATGAATAATGCACCAAATCTCCCCCAATTAAATCTTGCCACACACTTTGAACTCACTGTTTCTGATTTAATAACAGAAACCAAAATGAACCATCAGAGATAGATGGACCAGGGAATCAAATTTCTATAGACAGACGCAGAAAGACAGTGATTTTATCTGGTGTTGTAAAAGGATACCTACCATAAAATGTCAATATATTATACTTTGCTCATTTACTCTTTCCAGATTTGTCATGAACAGTGTAACCCTGACACTGCTTAGTTAATGGTGCCTGGTATTGGTATTATCTATATTGCAGGTATAATATGGGGGTTTTAACACAATTATACCCCAATAGAGTTTTTATACAAGGACCAACAGTTTGTATTGGTGTAAACAGTGTCCAAATTTAACTTTGTTACTCACTAATTAAATTATCGCATATGTATTCCGGGATAAGTTGTACAAGAATATTCTAGAGTCTGCTGATTTGATTTTTTTTTTTTTTAATCACCCTATTCAAAAATAAATAGTATATTGTGATTTTGCCATCTATTTTTTTTTAATGGAGTATTAAAAAACAAAACATAATGATTAATGGTTGGTAAAAAGCATCAAAACTTTCTCATTGTAACAATTAAACCTTATTTTACTGGCATAGTGTTTTTTTCAGATGCAATGTACAGGAGTACAGAGCCAAAACAAAACTCTCCAAATTCTTAACAGATTGTTTTTCACATCATCATCAGTCTTTGGACTGATAACATGATGGTGGTCATGTCTACACGATTTTGATGACAGCGATACTCTGAATAAGATGTCTGGGACACACCTTGTCTTCTTGTTATATGATACATCACCGCTTGTTACTAACCCTTAAGAGTGATTTGTAAAGAGAAATGTTATCTATCGAGAAATAATATGCTTGCCATGTTGTGAGTAAGATAAGGCAAAACTTAGATGATTATATACACATTTTTAAACTGTCTGAGTTAACCCAAGAGTAAGCCAATTTTGGGATATTTCCTGTTAACAGAAAGGCTCCTGTCCTGTAATGAGCTTTATAATGTCACAATGATATCTGACAAAAACAATATATCAGATTCATGAAATGTTTCATTAAGGGTTAAATTGGGCAAAACCTTATTATAATATTTTAGTTTACATCCTAAGAACATTGTGTCAGTAATCCCCTAATGCCAAGAGTAGCCTGGGGGGTAATTAACTCAGCGAATATGACATATTTTTTGTTTTTTTTTTTCAGGTCTCTGATTACAGAATGCGATTACTATTGGTAATAATCAAAGGAATCTAACAGCCAAACTGACATCTCTAGTTCTTACATTTTTTTCCTCATCACATGTGAATTTGTTCACCAGGCAAAATAAATTTTGCTATGTAAAATTAATTTATCACCGATAATGTTTTGTTCTATTTTGTGTAACAGAATTGGGACACATAGGTTTTAAGAGAATTTAAGCAAATAAGGTAATTAAATGTTTGAAAGATAGCTCATTAGGGGTAAGTTTGGGAACTGAGTTGGGCGTTTACCAGCCACCATGACTCAATAATTTGTATTATCCTCAGTCAGACATGAACAAACCTGTAGTTTTTTTGTGATGTTTCGGCATAATCTCTGACCCGCATGACAGTAACATGAGTAGTTCTGGTTGTACGGGAAATACTAAATTTTAGATGGCTTCACGTAAACAAGTGCAGACTGAATCCCTACAGTAGAAACACTTCAATGATTTTATCTTAATGTTAGTGAGATTTTGTCACTCATGTAACCTGTTTTATTGCCCCTCCTTTTTTTGGAATATTGTTAAGTTATTATTCCAGCTATTGGGCCACATTCTGTCCCATATGCCATGTGGGTTGCACATTTAGGCTGTTTGGACCATTTACAACTTGCTCTAAGCTTCTATTATGTTGTCTGGTGCCTAGAGCAACATTGTGCTGGCAGGATATTACACCAGCAGGCAGAAGGACTGCCCACACTGTACAGCTCTGCACTGGTCCCTGAAATGCTTGATTTGGTCTGAACAGCTCTGAAATATTCTGCGGATTGAGAGGTGTTTCACATTTCTATTGAAATGATCTATATCTGTACTGTATATTGTATGTTTTAATGTAATGCATGCTGATACTGCATGTAAAATTCCAAAATTTTTCCATTAAATGCAGCTCCATCAAACCGATGACAACATTTTTTAAAAACAATATTTCTAACTGAAAGTATATCATTAGTTATAATGAAAGAATAATTGTGCAATTATTTTTTATAATATCAGTTTTCTGAGTGAGGGAACACAGTTTTGATTCAACCTGTAGTCTACATACGAAAGCCCTTTGCTGTATTAAGAACTGAATGTTTGTGGCAATATTCCTGGGGGGAAAAAACGAGCAGTGCGCAGTTCACGACACACTTTCCATCACGTAGCAATGCTGGGTCTGCCAAAGAGGCAGGGCTATTGCAACAGAGTCTTTCTTCAACTCACTTCTGAGTAAAGTGGCACCTTTTCTTGTCTCTGCTAGTGTTGCAATGAAAGTGTTACTTTGACCAAACAAAGATAAGACTCACAGAAGACGTCATTAACTATCCTTTAAGATTTTTACTTCAAAATTTCATAACTGAATGACCTGAAGAAGACTTGAAACTTTTTCCACACTGCACGGACACCATTAGGACGAAGCAAGTTTTAGCAGCCCAGCAAGATGCCATGTTTCCCTCAGTATGCACATTCTCTCCTGCTCTCTCTCTTTCTGACACACACAACCAGTAACTGGAAAATAAGAGCACATATTTAATTCCTGTGGTTTTATGAGTTTGCTTAAAACCAACATGACTCACACCTTAAATTCCCCCATAATCACACCTAAATTCTCTCAAGGTCAGCTTTCCTCTCTCTCTTCCTAATTTTGCTCCTCTTACAATCTTCTCTACCCCTGAACCCATTCACCTTTGAATCTTGTCCTTTTGATCTCACTTTATTCAGACTCCAAAGAGATAGTAGCCCTCACACTTTGGAGGTCTGCTCATTAGTCTCACACGTGTACACAATGTTTGTATGTTGTAATGGGCTGAAAACCAGGTGTGGGAAATAGTGTGTGAACTGCTTCTGAGTGCAAATTCAACAAAATTAGGAACATTTATTTTAATTGGCTATGATATGCTGGCACAAAATGGTGAGCAACTCTCAGTGTGTCTCATAATACCAGTGTCTTGGAAACCAAGTCAATATTGACCATGTTAAATGTGGTCACTGGCTATTATTAGGGGAAAGCCGTGCCATATACGGCTATAGAGTTTGGTTTGCTTTCAGTCTTGCTGGCTGTTGTATCATAATATCAATTATAGGTCTGTCCTGCCAAATATGCACCTCTCAGCTACTGCTAAAGTTTTTCTAGATGGTGAACCATTGCGTGTGTCTGTATGTGTGTGTTTATACAGTGGGCAGCTGCCAGGAGCTACAGCTTTCCACCGAACAGAAAGAGAGAGGAAAAACACGAGCTACTGCACCACTGTATTCCCCTGGTTAATGCTAGCAGGCTCTCAGATCATATTGTGATCAGGACTGGAGCCTGGAGCATGATGGGGGTTTTTTTCAGCTACAGCAGAGCAATTTGAGTCATTCTGCCAGGAGTAGCAGGCTTTATCCTTCTAGTGTTGGTGGGATTTTGTCGTTCATGGTGACTTTCAGTAACATATCTGTGCTTAGTGCCAGCAGCTCATCATCACTTCAGTGGCTGCGCTATTTTGCTAGAGGGGCTTGACTGAATGTAGTCTGGTGCTATTGGATTGGCCTCTTTTTAAGGTAATGTATCAGCACACTTTACATATCAGCTTATGTTTGAGTGTGAAATTAAATCATATCTTCAAAACACCTTCATCTCTTTTTATGTGCATAACTGTGCTACATTCAGTAAAGCTGTTCTGAAGCAGCCATTTTGTGTGCTTCTTAAACATGGTTTAAAGTTGGTCGTTTGACTGTCATCCACTAATCTTCTGGAACAAATTAGTTGCTTGCATGATCTTCTTAAAGGGGCAGATTTACACTTTCACTAAGTTCATCTTAAAGCAATACTCTCTTATGTGTTCATTAAAACAATTATTGTTTGCGGTAAACTTCCTCGTTATAGACATACAGTCCTTATTCTGTAGAAAAATGCATGCTGATGTAGCTAAGATGCAGTG
>KV751343.1:5569104-5583267 GCA_001698575.1 Mola mola
CATGCGTCAGAGGCAGATATATAAGTGTGCTGGAGGCAGGAAGCTGGAGTCGAAACTGGATTCTTGTCTTGATGAAACTTCTGGCACAGACAGGGATACAGTCGATAGACGCGCAGGTCATAGAAAAGCAGGCAGAGAGGAATACAAAAGGATTACAATCAGATAGCATCACAGACACAACAACTGGGCACCCAAAGTTTCACTACACAACTTTGATGAACTCAACAGCAATGCTGGTCTTCAAGTCCTGTCTCGGAAAACTGGTAGGAACGATGCATGTGAGAGAGAGTCTGGTTAGTTTTGTGTGTTGAGGTGTATGTGTGTAAACTAGTTTTGGCTTTGTTTGTGGGACACAGTGCAAATATCAATTTAGGATGTGCATAAGTTGTAAAAAACTTTTGAATCATATAGCTTTGTGCAGTGTGTCCCTATTATGCAGAGAAACTGTGGTTGGATGCATTCATTATCTTTTTATGTGTGAGTACAATTTGGAAAGGTGGAGTCTGTTCACTTTAACCTTAGACACATCACAGTGTAAAAGATGTTCACGCAATTCAGTAAGTCTGCTGGTTTACGTGAACCTGTTTGTATGAGTATGACAACTACATGGGTTACAATGTAAAGCTGATGGCATCCTATAGCAGGGTATTTATCCTAAAGATTATCCGGGGAATTAAAATTCAATACTACTTCCAGTCACAACAACTTACTCTTCTTTTTAAGCAATCAGAATCATTTTTCATTGTACTGTGAGTACAGAACTTGTGTTTGTGAATCTCTAATTAGCAGCAAAATCAGGTGAAAGCAGCTTAGCGTCATTTTAGGTACTGCTGATGTAAGGAGGTATCATTTTGTGTTGATCTGTTTTTGTTTAGAAGCCAGAATCTAGAGGTTCTAGAGGGAGTCTGGACAGAGAAGAAGGGGGACTTCAACCACCGGTAAGTTAGTGTGTCTTTATATCTTTATGTCTAAACCATCTGACTGCTACTTGGTGTGCACACAGCGGGACAGCAGCAGTGTTTTACGAGTTTAGCCTTCCTGGGTGTATTTCTCCTGAGCAAAGCCTACTTGCCACACCTCCCTTCTAATTTTTACTTGCAGAATCATGACAGTGTGTGACTTCCAGATGAAAAGCGGACGTAATTTTTCTCAGCTGTTCATGTTTTTAAGAGTTGAGGAGATGCGATAAGAACTAATGTTAGCTTGAGTCCACATTCTGGTAGGAGTTCTTGCAATTGGATGTTTGTGTGTGTGTTTTGATTAGAGCTGAGGAGATTCTGGGGCAGGAAGTGACCTTTTGGGTCAGCAATGAGAGGTCAATGGATTCCCACAACATCACCAGTTATTAATAGAACACTCTGTGTGTCCATCAGTAATTATAGATTACTGAGATTTGAAAGCACCATGAGAGGAAAATATCTCGTTCCATAGAGCGTAACAAGCCTGCAGCTGCCGCCTTAACTATGTCTCATTTCCAGCAAGCAGTTCAGCTCAGTTTATTTTCCTATGTAATAGCGTAGCGTGCCCAAAAGGTTCTTTTTGCATTTCCATTACTTTAAGTAGTGTCTAGAACCAAAGAAAGGAAATGTCTGTTGAGCTATGGAGCACAGTTAAAACAAAGCAGATTGAAGCTGTCAGTCATTTGGTTGTCTGTGCTCTGATATATATATATTTTTTGGCAGTCTTCATTCTTGCTGCAGTGTTCTCTCGAAGCAAGCTCCTCTCCTTGTAATAAAGAAGCACACACTGAGAGGAAGGAACATGATACATGTGTGTAGCAGATTTTATGTTGTCCATCCCGCCGTAATGAAGGAACCTCCATAATCCACAAGCAGCGAGTCACTTAATAAATGCTGCAGCTTCTCAAAGTCTCCTGCATTGGTCTGAGCTGCTGGAAAAGTGAAAGCGTTTTCTCTCCATCCCAGCTCTCAACCCCCGCCTACATATGAATATCCGTCTTGAGTTGAAACACTAAACAGAACTGTTTTAGATACTTTAATTATGGTTTACGTACTGTTACCACGAGTGCTATATTGAAAGCACTGTGGTGGAAATGTGGCTTAAGAGGATGCTGTTTTCAATGTGTTAAACCAGCGCTGGAAGCCTTGTTGAAAAGGTTGCTGCTGTTTAATGTAGTGATAACATGTCCTAAAGGTAAATGTGCCACACGTAGACTTTAAGTAGTATTTGAATAGTTGAGATACACATTGGTATCCTGGAAGAAGTGACTTTTTAGATTATTTGTTTAGTTTCAGAAATTTAATCGATGCACATTTTCATGAAGCAAACATAAAAGTGGTTTCATGCTGTCGACATGTTTTAACGTTGATAGTACTGAAAGCTAACTTCATCTCTTTTGTCCTTCCCATACTGTGTTTTTGTAGGCTGCAAGCTGCAGTTTCTATGATTTTCTCTGATTCTTCTCCTGTAACTAAATTATGTCGTCGGTCATAAATGAACAGAGACGTTTATGTTTGTGAAGCGAGTTGTCGTAGCAGTCTGAAATTGCCATGGGCCAGATATTTCGGTCTATGTAATTTATCTCTCTGCTTGTCCTGCTCCTCCCATTTGAATTGCTGTGGTCTGTGGTGGGAAAATCTTGTGTGTATGTGTGTGTGTGCTTGGGTAACATTGTAGTTGAGTATTTCTGGGTGTCACACCACAGCTCTGATGGCACAGAAGCTGTGGAAGCCCTCTACACTGTTTTCTCACACAAAGAAAACAACGATTGAGTGATAATTACAGCAAAGTAAATATGCTACATGCTTCCCACAACTAAGGAACTTAGTGGCAGCAGTTGATGCTCGCAACCATCAAAACATGAAAAGGACATTCTGCATGATTTATTTCTGGTTCTGAAAGGTTAGCACCAACAAAGGAGGCAGTTTTTTTGTGTTCCCGTCACAGCCGGACAGATTATTTAAGTTAACTTTAGTAACTAACAACTCCTTTACTCAAGACCCCATTGAACCTCACTGTGTTTTACTTCAGCAAATTGAGCTGCTGTGTCGTGTGACAAGAACATTAAATCGTATCCACCAAATGTTTCATCTTTTTGCCTGTGAAGTTTTTATTCCCTCTGAAGCTTATAATTATGTGTGTGAGTGAGCACTTTCTAACCCAGTGTTATGTTTATCTTTGTTTGTTTGTGCAGACAGGAAACCAGCACATATACCAGCCTGTTGGTAAACCAGGTAATATCTGTAATTACAGTCACACGACCACTACTGTTTTATTCTCTCTTCTTCTTGTCACACATATTGCATTTTTTAGCTCTGCATACTCACCCTCTGCATATTCAGTTCAGTCTGTCGCTCTGATTGAGAACTGTGAACTGTTGGCTGGCCAGCTAACATGCAAACCCCTCCTCTGTGGGCAGTGAGCACGTCAAGCGCAACATGCTGCATGCACGGGGTGTGAATCCCCACCACTTGCCTATCAAACGTGAAGGTTTTTATTTCTTGTATCATTTTGAATTAAACATCATATATTAAGTTAGTGATTATTATACACCTTATTCTGTAAAGTGAACAAATAATGAAAATAATCTTTAGATGCGATGAGGGTTTTATTGTGAAGCGTAAAACGAAAATTGAATAGAATCATACCAGATGCATTTTCTTATCTATTACATTTTACTAGTGTAAGTCTTACTAAGTCCTACTGTGATTATTTTGAGAAATATAATAGTATTTGTTTAAGCAAAAAAAACCCTTCTGGTGTTAAACATACATACATGAAAATCTGGAACACTTCTATCTGAGTTAGAGGAAAAAGTCATACATAAGCATTCAGGTAAAACTGTGAAATATATTCAGTGAGAAATATTTATTAACTTTAATACTGGCTTTCCCGCAGAGCCTGCAGCTCCCCCAAAGAAACCTCCTCGACCTGGGGCCCAGAGCCAACTGGGAAATCTGGCCTGCGTAAATACTGGAGACAGCTACAATGATGGAGTCAAGGTACACACAGACACACACACATTTTACACACAAAAATATAGACACAACTTATCAGAACTGACAAGGACACATTTCACCAAAAACAGGCTGCATGTTTAATGCTTTGAGCATTAATAATTTCTTCTTTTCATTTGGCTGCTCCCTCTGCTCCTCTCCCGTCTCTCCCTCCTCTTCCTCCTGCACCCTGCCTTACTGTTGACCCCTAGCCCTGGCGGGTAAGCAGCACACTGTCTGTGTATGTTTACTGTGCGTCTTGTTTGCTAGTTGAGCACACCCAAATTCTTTTTCTCCTTTCTTGCATCAGTTCTTTGAGGTCCCTGTCCAAAATCTGCAGTTCTCTCCTGGATGTACACCAGGCTTATAGTTTTGTAGGCTAGAGTAAAAAAAATTGGGGGCATGGGGTTTATCTCTGTCTAATGATCAGCAAATGGTTTTTCATTCAAATCCTGTCACCTTTGAGGAAAATTTGTGAGTCTTGACTTGACAATTCAAACTCAATTTGACTCTTTCCAACACATTCTGCTCGCAGTCTGTTTGGAGGTGAAAACCTCTGGGTAAGTGCACAGGATGCCATGATTACTGATCAGCATCTGGCCATCTAGCCAGATGCTGAGCGGAGAAGAGCTGAGAGATAAAACTGAAGGTCCATTTGATCAGTCTGAGCTTGTACTAATGTGTCACTGCCACCTAGTGGTCAAAATAGAGATCTACACGTAACAACCACATGTGTTTTAGTAGAAGTGGGACTTACATCTAAATAACCGATTTACATGCATTCACTCACCCACTCATTAATCCCCCTGACATTTTGTTCAGTGGGAGATTGCTTTACTCAGCAGCACTCCCTCCTCTTTGTCTTTTTCCTCTCAAACTCTAACTGTTTAAATTAAAATTATTTAACTTTTTATCACCAATTGCGCAGTGGGACGTCAACAAATAGTTCATGTACGTCTCTGTATTCGTGTAGGATACATGGCAAACTGTCGTGTCATGCCATCATGTCTCGTAACTGTAAGCAGATAGAAATTTTATTTTTCATGAGCACTGTCACATCTGTCTGTATATCGGTCTCACAGTGCAGTCCCCACACAGACCTGTGGGTCTTTTGTCTATTCAGTCCGTCACTTATTGTTTCTTGCACTCTAACGTTTAAGCTGCAACCCCAAGAGATAAGCCCGCCCCCCACCGCTAACCTGGACCGCTCCAACGACAAGGTGTATGAGAATGTGACGGGACTGGTCAAAGCTGTGATCGAGATGTCGAGCAAGATTCAGCCAGCTCCTCCAGAGGAATACGTTCCCATGGTCAAGGTAACCGAGACTCACATTTATCACAACGCTCCTCAGCAGTTTTAAACTCTTCATTGTTTCTTGGAATTGACTCCAGTTTAGTCCTGACACCTTTTTTTATTTAAATGAAACTTTACAAACCGGCAAATCAATGAATAATTTGATTCATGTTAATTGGTTAGTGTATTTATGAAAGAAATAATGTTTAGAAACTAAATCTCGTGTTGTCATGTCATTTTTTAAAACTTATATATATATATACAGTGTTTTAAATAATTGTAAGTCTTTTTTAATTTTCTTCTGCCAGGATGTCGGTCTGGCACTGAGGACGTTATTGGCCACAGTGGACGAGACACTACCACAGCTTCCCGCCAGTACACACAGAGAGGTAACAACACACACCAACAACCATCCACACTGTTACCAGTCAATTAATGTCACTCAAAAGTTTAAAGTCACACATTTGGTTGGTATCAAATAGATATTTTTTCTTCAACAGATTGAGATGGCACAGAAACTTCTCAACTCTGATTTGGCAGAGCTGATTGGAAAGATGAAGCTAGCCCAACAATATGTGATGACCAGGTGGGTTATTTAAAGAATAGCTTCCCGCCAGTGGTTACATCATGATTTTCATCCAGTAGACGTCAACCTTCTCAATCTATATTTAATTACAGTTTACTGTGTTTATGTAGATTACTGTCAATTTTAAGGCTCATTTTATTTAATTTAATGCCACTAATGACTTAAATGAAAGGGGAATTGGTAATGTATAGTCAGTGTCTGGAGAAATATCCAAACAGTAACATAAAAGAGCATCATCCTCCGCACTGACTCACTTGATTTCGCCGAAGTCGGAATTTATAAATTTGTAGTTATAAAATTGTATTTTTCTTCTCTCTCATTCTTACACGCTTGTTCCAATTTGTTTAAAGAATGAATGTGTGTATATGTTTGCTCTGTCTCAGTCTCCAGCAGGACTACAAGAAGCAGATGTTGACAGCAGCTCACGCTCTCGCCGTTGACGCCAAGAACCTGCTGGATGTCATTGACCAATCACGGCTCAAGATGATGGCCCACTCCCGCCCGCACTAGGCCCAACTCAGCTGGTCTGGTATTTAAGAGACAGTAGCACTGCGCTCACTGTGAGCAGTGGAGAAATAAGGACTGCTGGATTAATGATGCTGGTCGTGTTGTGGGAGAGTTAACCGCTTTACATCAGAGGAGAAACTGGGGGCTCTGATACTTTCACAAGAGCCTGTGAAGAATCATTAGATGTTGAACTCTGAAGAAACTGCAGCTGTGCATCCATCTAGGATACAACTCTCTGCCACTGTGACTTTCCTAATACAAGACTTCCTGAATCAGGGACCTGGCAGCTTCACTCTCTGAGGACTGGAATATACGGAACACAACGATGAGTGAAAGAAAAGCTGGATGGAGGAGTGGTTGCTATGGGTGAGTTTGAACCTGAAAACAGGTGGAATGCAGCTCTTCAGTAAAGCCATCACAATCTGATCGGACTACGTTTTGACCTGTGACTTATCTGCATGAAGCTTCAAAGCAGGACTGGCCGTCAGCTGGGAGTCACGATGGTACATTGTTGATATCGTGTTTTGAGCCCTTGATGTGAACCTTCCTGACAGCTGAAATACCTCCACCACCAACCACGCCTCCTTGTAAATGGGCAGGCCAAGCTAGATGTTCTCTGTTCAGCTGTGTGCCAGTTTGTTTTGGACAAGCAGCCTCCCACTCCTCCATCGCTCCTCTTGTTTCTCTCTTTCACCCTTTCCTGTCTTCCCTCCGTCTCCCCATGTTTTATTTATAGACTCAGAACCGTCAGAGGGAGAGACGGGGGGGATCGTGTGAAAATTTGAGGACAGTCTCACGCCGGTCTGCTGCCTGACACACCATCTTCACTCACTTCTTTTTGTTCTCTGCCCCTCTTCTTCCTGAAGTCTTCCTCAGCTCCTCCCTGAACAGGTTTTAAAGACTCCAAATGTGAAGAAACTGGCTGAGTAAAGGCAGCCTGAGAGGAAACTCCCAACGTACACTCAATTTTAGTCTACTTTTTATTGGCAGGCTCCATGTTTTTGTGTCTTTTCAACAGTCATAGTCTTCTTCCTTAATGCTGACAGTCAATTCCAGCATTGATTCTGATGAGTAAAAATTAAAACATGTTGTTCCGAGGTTTAGATTGAGTGACTGGTCACTGAGCCCGATTTAAACAGTTTCTGAGAGGACGGTGTCTCCTGTCTTTCCCCAGTACCTGATCAGTTGTTCCGCATGTGAGACTGGTGCCACACATTTAATTGTCCCCTCATCTACCGGCGTCTCAGCTCCTGTCAGGTCTGACTCTTTAAATATGTCCCATTTAGCAGCAGGGAAACAAACACACATGAAATGTGGAGCCATGTGACTGGAAGTTGTCTTAGAGACACAAAACACTGAAGTGAAACTCACATGTGTCTTTGTTAATCCCGACCCCACAGACACTCTGCTATAAGAGACAAACTGGTGTCTATACTGGGATAGCATGATATACTGGTATGGAGAGGAGCATATTTGCACAGCACCAAAAAAAAAATACTTTTTTTAACCCTGTTTTATCCAGATTTGATTTCCATGTTTAGCCAGCAATTACACTATCAAATATCTGGATTTATTAGGGATAAAAAAAAAAAAGAAAAGTAAAGAAACTCTATTTTATTTCCTTGTTGTTGTGTAATTCTGCTCATGTTGGTATATTGTAAGCTATACTGGTGTGTATCACTGGTGAATTGTACAGATCTCGTACTAGTAAACACTGGTTTTTATTTTGTCTTCTCGGCTAAATCGGCCATCATGTCAAATAGGAGGAAAGCAAACGATGAAATAAAAAAAAGTCAAAGTGGAAAACAAGCTGTCCTCTTTCAACATTCATTCATTCATCTTCTAGCGCTTATCTTATCAATTCTATTAAAACTTCATTAATCTCACTAGGGGCAATTAGTTAAGAGGAGCTTTTTTTTTTTTTTAACAACAACAACATATATACAACACAAAACACACAAAGCAGCATCATGCAAGCAGGTGAGTACAGCAGGAGCCAAGGAACCAAACAAATGATAAAGTGAATATAGTTAATATAATGTGCTACCTGAGCTTCCACAGCTTGGTCTCGCTGACCTCAGAGTGACAGCAGCAGCCGTGTGTGTGTGTGTGCGCGCGCGTGTGTGAATGGACTGGTCTCAGCTGTTAACACAAGCGGAAAGTTCTGCAGCAGTCGACTGTTTCCATTTCCACCTGAGCCGAGTGAGGCGGTCGAGGACGCGCCACTGCAGTTGGCCCAGCTGGTGCACTGCTTCACTATGGATTTCACAGAGCCTGGACAACACACACACAGCAGAGGAAACTGGAGAGAGTTTCCAACTACAACAATGGAACTTTAGATTTAGATCCATTAAGACATTAAAGGATTCTAATTCAGAATGGCTTCTAAATCTCTAAAATTAATTTCTTTGCTTAGTCTACACAGGCGCTCTGTGGCCCGATTAGAACATTTGCATTCTTGAACAGGAATCCGATGTGTTTTCATTGTTACCTAACGTGTCAGTGGGGAAGAAAAAAAAAAAAAGTTCAGATAAGCCAAGCGTAAAACTGACTTTTTTTTTGTAAATCCTTATTTGCTTATATAAAATTCTGGCAAAGAATTTGGCACAAAATATGAAATAACGTACTGTCAAAGATAATACAGTTGCACTGACATGGACAGTAATTAGTTTTATAATTGATCTGTATAATTTAAAAGTCTTTACACAGGGTGTATTATATCTGTTATTTGTAAAACAAGCTACTGTAAACAGGTGTCTAATGTAGTTATTTTAGAAGCAAGTTATCATAAACAAGTTTACAAGATGTGTTTTTTTAAATATTACACAACAGTTCTTTACTGTAACATTCACTGCTTACAGAAAAACAAAACGGGTATTATTTTGAAATTCTGTATATTGTGATTTTACTTCACTACATTTATTTAATAACTTGAGTCACTAGTTATTTTCCAGATTCCCTGCTACATCAGAGCCAAAGAAGCACTTTTTTGAATAAACATATCCCTATTGCAGAGGACTGCACCAATATACACACTTTATATACAATTCTGTCTATTGTTTATATCTTCCTGATGCCAAACGTTGGACACAGTGATTTAAATAATTCACTCAATACAACAAACATACACATGCACATCAATCCATGTACACAGAAACTGATTGACTCTGATCAGCACAAACTTTTATTATGTAATATGAGGAAATAAGCAATTAGAGGACACAATATCAGACAAGAAAAATAAAATGAAATAATGACTGATTCTCCAGCTCAGGCAGTTCAGTCAGCAAAGATGCAAAAATTAGCATAAGCACAATAAACAGTTTGATGATGTTTGGATGATACGATGTGATGCATCTGTGCACTGAGCAAAAGGAAACTGACTGACACCTGTCATCCTATTGAAATTCCATAGAAACATGCCTCCAGGTTTCAGTAAGCAGTCAAATTACGAGCATTAGTGAAGAATGTTTTATATGTTAGCAGTGCCAAGTCAGCCTTTCAAAATAAATGTATATAACACAGTGGAGAAAACTGTAATTACACGAGGGGGAATATAAAGGATGACAAAATATAAATAGATGAAAAAAATCTAATTACACTTTAAACACATGAGATTAACATCAAGTGTAATCTATCGGGTAAATTAAAAAGGACTCGTTGCTGGTCTGATCTGCTCGCAGTCGGAGGTGAATAACTGCAACCTTGTGTTGCAAAGATGCTTGAACACTCAAACACAGAACACTACTTTCAATTCAAGGTCACAAAGCCTTCAGAGAAACATGGTCGGGGGAAATGTGCATAGTCATTATCGTTATAATGCTGCAACCGTAAAAATTGTGTTGTACATTTTTAAATATCTTTGTTTATATAAGCATGAACATAACTCCAGTGAAATACTTTTTGTTTAGACATTATCTGATATTTTATGTCTGCAATACCAGCGGTCAAAGCTGCAGTGCAACGCGAATCAAGTACAGAATATATGTTAGAATATGTGTTAACTGATAACTACCAAACATATGTCAATTTTAAAGGAATCTATCAAGCTTGTGACCTGTACAAGAACACCTCCGATTGGAGCGAAAAGAGCAGAACATTCTGAATGTTGTTTTCCTGTCCTGTCTGAGAGGCAGCCCGCAGGTGTCAGCCGGTGAACGCGCAGCGATAAACGGCGGCAGCAGGAGCTCAGTGGGACACAGAAGCACGAGAACTGACCGTGGATCAGTCTGAAGCTGCTCTGGCACACGTGGCCAAGTCTCCGGTCCGACTGTCACATCACGATTGGAGAGCATTCGTTTCTAAAACACGGAAGCAGAAGAATTTGCCTTCTCCTTATTGGGTCTTTAGCTTCTTGCCGTGTGTCCCACTCTCTCGCCTTCTGGCCTTGGAAGCAAAACACCTTGGTGGCAAAAAAAAACATACAAACAAAAAAGAGAAGAATTTTTTATGTTATGGTTATGAACACAAAAAATCAGATGCAAATCAATGACATGGTTGGTGAAAAGAAAAAGCTGGTCAGCAGCAGCAGGGAAGGCGGGGGGGGTGTCCTACCTTCGCTGGTAGAGATAGAGGAAGAAGAGGAGCTCATCTCTGAAGCATGCAAGCTGATGAGAGGAGGACAGGGATACAGAGGTGGAGAAAAAGGAGGCGCAGGAGCACAGATCTGTGATCAGCGTGTTCACTCCCTGGTGGGAAGAGATGGAGAGTGGACTGACAACTGGAAATCTCTGAATTCACTCAGGGTGGACAACAGAAACAGTGAAATAGAAGAAGCATTGTGACAGATGCAGAGAGAAGTGTCAACACTCACTCGGTACATCAACACTGCCCCCTGCAGGTGGCTCACAGACCTCAGCTAACCCGGACAGATGGAGAAAAACACAAACAGGACGTCTTGTCAAAGACCGTTCGCGCACTGATTTACACTGTCTGACTTATTTGCATCAGCTGTAGGACAGACCTTGTGGTTGATGAAGAGCTGCGGGGCCATAGACAGGAAGCCAAACGCATAGACTCCTGAGAGGAAGGGAGCGTGGAGCATCAATACAGCACGCCAGTGGTCAATATCAGCTTAGTGTAGTGAGGAAAACTGCCAAGAGTTCAATCAGCGAGAAAAATCACACAATGCGTGTACATGAACTCACCGGTCACCAGGGTGTTGACCAGCCAGGAATAGTAGCTGTCAAAAACATCAAATACAATTTTATCTTCATATTACAATCATAAGGTCTGGATTTGTAATTTAGTAGCTGACACGACATAATGAGAATCAGATTCGAACATTTCACTTTTACTCAGGAAACACTCAGGTAAAGAGTTTGTTTGATCAACTCACCTCTTTTGGCGCAAGTAAGCCATTGAAAAAATCACTCCACTGATGCACAGAGGGTAGACCAAGTAGGACAAGTATCTGGACGCCTGGAGGGAGATCCACACACAAGACATTAAGAGAGGACATTAAATCATTTAGAAAACCAGAAAAACTGCATCTGAAGTGCACTTCAGGGAATTTCCTGATGGATATCGAGGGGTGCTGCAATTCTTTTGGCAACCTGACGGGAGTTTTCACGTGAAGGAGGGAGGAATGAATTGCCTGGTTCACTTCATGACGCACGTTTGTCAGTCAGCACGCTGTTCAATCACTATCCACCGTCGTCTTGTGCTTCTATATTTGGTTGGGTTGTGAAGTTGTTAAATTGTTGATGTTTTCTTAGACAGTGCCGTCAGTTACAGTTGATTTGAGGCGTATAAATCCCCTGGTGCTTAAGTTGCAAATCGATTCACAGAAGCTAGGTTTTACAGCGAGTGTCATGAGTTGAACATAAGCAAACTTAAAACCGGGCTCGCCCGAGAGCGCGTTCATAAATGCGGCCACAGAGTTCCAACATCGACAGCCAAACATAAGAACATGGTGGTACCTGAGCATCGAACTCCGCTGTCTTTCTTTCTTCCTCATCCAGCTTATTCACCTACACAGTAACAGACAATAAAAGATTAGATCACTCCACATATTTGTAAATCGACTGTGACCAGACGGATGGATACTCACGTTGAGTTTGGAGCTTTTCCACCGCAGCTGGATTTTAAACACTTTGAACACTTTCCACACCTGTTGTTGACGTGACAGATTTAGCTTGGTGTTACAGTTCACCTGTTTTGATCTGTATTATTTACAGACTTTCCTAAATACCTCCGCACACGCTCCCAAACCAACAGGAAGCAGCACCAGCAGACTGGTCTCCTCTAGCAGATGGAGGAAGATCAGCAAAGTGCTGAGACTGCGCCACAGAACTACAGACAGGGAGACAACAGTCAGGAACTAAAATGTGCTTTAAATCTGTTTAGAATTGCTCTGAAACAATGCCTAGTTCTTTTTTTTTTTTCAAACTCGATGATTTCCTCACCAGACTTCCTGGACATTCCCACCATGCTCCTCTTCTTCCTCCAGGCACTGATATCATTTTTAAGAGCCAAGAATTCACAGATGAGCTGTAGAAAACCACATGTGCAGAGACACCAAACGTATGTTTAGTTTTGTGGGCCGTTTGCAGACAGACTGTTGTACACACACAGAGAAACCGGGATTTATAAAATAGTTTGTGGTTTAATCTCACTTGTAGAGCTGTGATGAGCGCGGTCAGCACTAATAGGTAGAGGTTGGAGCCCATCAGAGTTTCTTTAATCTCATCTATGTACTCCTCTGTGAAGCCTGGATACACAGTATCAAAACATCAGTCCCATTAAGTGGACTTCTTAATACACCAAAATGAAGGAAAACATGAATCATTTAATCTTTTTTTTTATCAGGTTAGCTCACCGAACTGTTGCAGGGAATAAACCACGCCCTGCAGATGCACCCAGAACCTGAACCTCCGTAGAGAGATCCCCTCGTAGGACACAGTCAGGGGGAGCTGAACCGTGCCGCTGCTGATCTCCTGTCAGTGCATGGACGGACAGATGTGAGGTGACTTCATTTGAAACCAAGCATCAAGGTATTTTTCACACCGAGTGCGTAAAATCGTCCCACCACGAGGTCTCTGACTCTGAAGCGGAGCTCGTTGACCAGCAGCAGAGGGAGGTAGATCGTCCGTCTGCCGTCCTGAGAGCTGCAAGGGAAGAAAAGGTTTCGTTTAAACTCACATGTTCAGACCTGTTTACGGCCTGCTGAAGGCTCAAGGACACTATCACTTCAAAAACCACATCATCAGGTAGATTTGTTTGTAAATACTTAAACCTAAGCTAAATGCTAAATTAAATTACAACAGTGTAAGGGCCGTCACCATTGGCATAAATACATCTGTAGAAATGGACGATGTGTCACCCCTCCCTCCCACTGTACAGAAATGATGGCATCTTGTGTTGGTGACCTCATTTGGAGCCAGAGTTTTCGCAGCAGAGGCTAGGCAATCACATTCACAGGTCCAAATTTTCCAACCTTAAACCTGCCTTTTTCATTTTGAAAATGAAGCCAAATTATACATCACCTCAATTAAATACTCCACAAATAAAACGAACACCTGAAAATACATCATCAGGAAAAGAACTACGTCGGGAAGTGCCTGAAGTCTTCTTTGAGGTTTTTATTTTGAAATAAAAGTCCTACCTGATATTATTAAAAGTGAGGCATTTAGGACCCATACTACTGCCCGCCACCAGGGGGCAGTCAAGATGCTTTGTCTTCGCTTATAAGGAGTTCTCATATTGTTCATCTTTTATATGAACTCACATTAACTCCCATCTGCAGCTGGCCTGGCCTCATTAACACGACCTGAGTCACTCACATACTGTGCCCCCCCCAGACTGAACTGTTTGTGTCA
>KV751343.1:5587139-5605485 GCA_001698575.1 Mola mola
TCCAAGGGCATCTTCAGCCCCTTGTCACCAAGGATGGATGGGACTCAGACCTTCATGCTTTGGAATGCTCGCACGGCACTCTGCCCGCTGACGTGCACGGAGCCACTGAAGAATAGAAAACTAGGATTGTACACCAAGAGTTTGAGTCATGTTGTTTCAGAAGAAGTCTGCAGCCAAACCTTGGTTTCTACAAGAGGCCATCCCAGAAGCTGTCCCTCTGCCGCGGTGAGAAGTGCAGCATGGCCAGGTAGGAATGAGAGAAAGGCTGATACACCGACACCAGTCAACCACCTCAGCTTCAGCAAATACTGACATTGAGCCAGAAAAATCCGTGCATCCCCCCTAAAGACCGATTTATAGTGATCGGAGCACTTGATAATATGTTCAGGCTCTCATGGACTGTGTGTGATCACAGATACATTTGTACTGATGCTTGTTTTTACTGATAACAGGGACAGTAGTTTGGGGCCAGTCCACTTTGCATATCTTAATAACAAAAGGTTATTAACCTGTTGTTATATCACATATTGTTAAAAAAAACCCAACAAAAATCTGTCAGATTTTCGTACCACTCTGTTAACATCAGAACAGTTATAGTGTTGCTCAGACCAAGTGACATCAGTGAAATCAGTCATGGTTAATTGCTAACTAGACATTGGAAAGTTTGTTTGTAACATCTTCCGGGATGCATTGTTTACTGCTGTATGTTACATATAATGAAACTGTGTTAAAGCTGCTACTGAAACCTGTTAGAATGAAACGCAAAAGTTAGGCGGAGTGCTGACAAATCTAATTTTGAAGATCACAAATGTGTCCTTAATCTTTTAAAACACGGTTGATTTGCTTTTTTATTATATGCTGTCCAATGTAGTTATGCATTTGCCTTTGTCAGCTTGAAATGGGACACTAAGTACACACAAGAGGCGTAGTTCATTCTACTAAATCGTGCATTCTTCGAAATCTCAATATTTTTTTGGCAGATTAGCTCTGTAAACATGCCTTTATCCTCCCTGGTAGCGATGGGTGCTGATTATATTCCTATTTGCTGCAGTTTACCATGTCAATATAGGTGCTCCCCTTCTGGCAAACCAATCTTCTCAAGCTGATGTGCTTCCAGATAGAGAATATGGTTGTATTAATAGGCTTAATCAGCTATGTGTGAAATCCTGTGGTAATGGAATATAATGTATGATGATTGAAAATCTAACCTCTAGCTTTAACATGAGAGTGAGTTTAAGAAAACCTACTCTATAAACTCTATAAAACTCTATAGTTATCAGGTTTTATCAGTGAAATATTGCCCTTTACATGGGTTTTAACTTGGTCTTTCCTTTGAACAGTGTGCTCTATTCGCTGCAGAGTGACAGACGCCTCTGTTTCCAGTGTGCCTCCAGCTTTTGTAGTGGTAAGAGATGTCATCTATATTTTGGTGATTTATTAATACAGGAAAATTGGACCTGAATTAACGAAGTTCAGAATTGCGGCTTGAATGCTTCAACATGCATGGTTTAACAGTTGTACATTTTTATTTATTTTTACACAAAACCTTGCCTATATCTCTCTTGCAGAGCCAATACTAGTATTTCCTCTCTAGTCTTTTCTCAGACAGGTGGGTCAAAATTTGAATAAACAATTCATTTGAGTATATTCAACCCCACCCCCACTCTCAATCCAGACATCGGTTTACAACTCTTCTTTAAGAAAGCTACAGTAAATTAAGTGCAATGGATTATAGAGCTGGGCACCTAATTGGATCTTGGGAGTGGGTGAATCTTTATGAAACCTGAGAGCTCATTAATCAAAGCTCAGAATATAATTTATTACCATTAAAATTGAAATCACATATGTGCTTATTGCTAGAAGTAGACAATCATTTTCTTGTTTATTTCACAGATGAAGTTTGACCAAGATGGAAATGTGACGTCATTTGGTAAGTTTGAAAAAACATATATGATTTAAGAGGCAAAATCCAAATCGTAATTGAGACTAATGTTCGCTGTTTTATGAAGACAATGCTGAAATCCGTAAATCAGATACGCTTAAACATGTGAAAGAAAAAAATAATTAAGTAGGATGACCCGTGTAATATCCTTTGCTCCTCTTTTTGGTCTGATTATTTTTTCCCCTACAGAGAAGAAGAAAACAGAGCTCTGCCAGGAGCTCAGTCTTCAGGCCCGAGACCTTCGCTTTCAGCATAGTACCACCCTCACCACTCGAAACAACTGCATCATCATACGAATGGAGGTATGCTCTCATCTCTCATGAACTCTGTTATAAATAAGAAGTGTCTGTCATCCAAATCTAATTCTGGTCTGATCGGGCTATCAATCAGGAAACTTCAAGATGGCCAGTCTGAACCAAACAATTACCAATAATACATTTTTTCTTTATTGAATGGCTTCAAATGTGCTTATAGTTCTGCTTAATGCATTAATCAACTCAACCTCTCCTTGTGCTGCAGCATTCATTACCTCTCCCTGTCAAAACAACTGTGTTCATCTTGTCTGTAAATATGACAAGATAATCTAACACAATGAACACTGTAAAGATTGTTACATTGTGGTCAGTGCTGCAACTATTTTGTTAACTCTTTTCCAACACCAATTTAAACAAATGGCAACAGAAATTAAAAATAAAGTAAATGCATGAAGCTTTCTTGGACCCTTTGCCATATCGGAGTCGGGGAAAAATTGCATTTAGTTTAGAGGGCACTCTTTAGCCTGAGCCACAGTCAAACGTGCTCCAGAGGGCGACCTCGAGATGCTGTAGTAGATGGTGCAGAGGTCATCACGGCTCCGTATTCTACAGAGTTGGTCAGTCAGATCATATTTGGTCTCTACCATTGTCACAGTCAGGTGGGAGCACTCTCTGTCACACCTGAGGACGAGTGAGAGGAGGTGTCAGTTCAAGAAATCTGTCTTGCATGGGTAAAATCGGAATAAGTATATGCTTTGCTCTATAATTTATTTAAAAGTAAGAAAGAAAGGATAGAAGCATAAAAGAATAATTTAGTAACAGTATATTAAAATGCTACATTGAGTCGAGGTCTCCGTTTCAGACATCTCTCATGGGACATTATTTCAAAGTTGTCACCACCAAATCCTCTTGGCACAAAAAAAAGTAATAAAAGAAATAAAAATGTTTACAGGTCTGGTCATGTTGTTAGCTGAAGATATGGATATGGATGATATAATACGATTCATTTTCATGTGCCCTTAGGGAAATTCAATTTGGACTCATCACAATCAATACTTAAAAAGCCACATATAAAATTAAAATGCTATACGTTGAATTGAAAAGCTGCATTTTGGATTGAAGATTGACTACATTATGTGATTAAAAAAGCTACACGTAAAGCCAGGTAGCGTGTAGGGCCAACTCTACAAGCTTTCTGTAAATGTTAAACATGATAGTGTCACTTATACAAGTATCAGTATGCTTTGTACTTGACCTTTTTAAGTTGCAAAATTATCTTTTGTAAATTGATGGATATCATACGTGTAATTTATGGAGAAAAAAAGGTCTCTCCCCATTAATTACCACATACATACGTATATTTTTAAGTTAAGGTCTCATGGCGGTCCACGGGAAAAGGAGGGGGTTTGCCTCCCTATTGTGTTGATTATTTCAAGAGTGTTGAAGAGCACACTCACGCTTGGCCCAGTTGGTTTGTAGCGTACTGAAGCACAGTTGTCCTCCTCTACATACATTGTCGCATTGTGATAAAATGACCACAATTTTACTGGATTTGTGGCTTATATGGAGTCTTTTTTTAAAATATATATATGTATATACTTTCTGTCAGATATGGCACGTTCCCAGATTTATCGATTATGCAAAGTCACAATTGTCGCTAAATTCTTTCATTCTGCAAGCATAAGAAGATTTTTGCGGAGGCAGCGGGAGACGAGGGAGGCAATACGTCATGTTCATGTTGCATATCTGTGTTTGGGCTTGTGGAGCACTAGACAGAGCGCTCACATTAGCCAAAGTGTGAGTCAAATGTGCTTAACGTGGGTGTGCCCTCAATCTCCAGTTCCTTTTTTTGCATTCATACAACTAATCTGCAGTGCATTATTTATCTGGCATCGGGACATGGTATAAATATGTTCTGAAATAAACAAAATCCTACTCTATCTCAATCTGTTTCTACATATTTGTTATCTTGCAGTGATGAACAGTCAATATAATAACATAATTCTATCCAAAAAATACTATGTACAATGAGTTGGGAGTCATTTAAAGCCATCAAAAGACGCAAGAACTTCTGGAAGAATAATTTTGGAAATTTAAGTGAAACACTGTCAGAGGAGAATTGTGGTGACCTAATAAAAATCCAGAGAACAACAAATAGTTCTAATTTAGCCTAACAATAACCTAATTCTAATCCCTATCATGAAATCGACTAATTCTCACCTTTCCGTTTTCACTCCTTCCCCAAATGCCCGACACTCTGCACACTCTTTATACTCCAGACATGGGCCCGCACAATGAGGGCAGTGCTCACAGGTCGGGCCTGCATATGGAGAGAGACATTTGCATGTTCCGCACTCACAAGTCCCCCTGCCATTGCAGACCATTTGGTTCTCTGCCAGGCAAGAGGTCATTTCCATCGTGCAGCTGCAGTCTTCATTGGTCCAGCCATCATCACAGAAGCAGCGTCCACACTCGCACTTCCCGTTGCCTCCACAGATTCTGTTGAATACATCTTTTAGTCTTAGGAAGCACGTAGTTTTTGAGCAGAAAAACCTACTAATTATCACATATTATACCTGCGGTTCCAGTATGGACATTCAAAGTTGTTGCACTGGCAGTAGCTTCCAAAATATTTTTGTTCTGGGTTTTCTCTGGTCTCACACTCACAGAAGCCCTCCACACACATTCCCCTACCGCTGCAAACAGTGGCGTTTGGGCCTGAGCGACAAGTATCTTCATTTGGTGACATGAAGAAATCAGTGTTCCTCTGGCAGCGTTGGCCAGCATATGGCTCATAGCACTCACACTGGCCACACACCACAGCCCCGTGGCCACCGCAGTCAGAGCTGTTCTCCTGACGGTTTCTTGTGCAGTCACACTGACCTGGGGAAACAACCTATGTTTTATTTGCCATATTAAAGAAGACATGGTTTTATTTTTAATACCAGTATTCTGAATAGCTCATTCTTGTAGGGCTCATTTTATTGTTCTATACATTGACATAAATTAAGATGGTTGATGTTTCGGATTTGAGTGCTGTATTCTTGCGCTGTCAGTGCAGTTTGGAGCAAGAATCTGTGCAGTAGCAGTGAAGTGTACATCAGGCCAGCTCAGTCGGCCAATCACAGGTCATTTCAGAGAGGTGTTCCTATTGGCTGTGCTACAAAGGTATATGCTATGATCCTCATAGATGTTGAAAGACCGATACAATGGCAAATATCACAGAAGGAAAAGTTGCTCCTCCAGCATTATCGACAACTGGATGCAGGACAAAGAGCCAAAAACAGGGAATACCGACACATGGAAACGACTGTCCATGAACCCTTCTCAGTGGCTCTGCGACTGTTTATAGTGAAGGGTGGAGCTATGGAGCAGAAACAAGGAGGGAGGGGTGAGCGGAGTTGCTGCCTCCTGAGTGTCATGCTCGATTCCTGAATTTTACATAGCCCAGCTTTAAAGGGAGCAATGAATGGTCCGTTATTCTCATACTTTGCATTTTGACTGTGTAGTGTCTGTAATGTGGTTCTGAGGTCGTACTCACACGCCAAATTTATCTCTAAATTGACGCTCTGTGAAAAGCCCCTGGGTGTAATGTGGACAGACCAGGGCCCAGTCCTGTTGTGCATCTGGTTTGAGTCGTCGCTCTCACTGGGACACTGGGTAGCCTCAACATTCACCTAAAGAGAGGATTTATTATTTATTGTTACAATAACTTAATCCCATAATGTCCTGGACAATATGTATGTTTTAAAATTTCACTGACCTCTACGACCGAGGGGTTTCCACTCGAGATGTAACTGAATGTGACGGTGACTCCCACCAGCACAGGGCTGGTGTCTAAAGGGAGCTCTCTGATAGGCTGGTCTGTAGGCATGATGATTGTGAGGGGGAAGGACTGGCTCACACCCGGCCTCAAACGTAAAGATAACCCCTGGGGCTGAAGGAATAGAGACTTGGCACTCACTGGCTCGGTCCTGCAGGAGTTTAGTGGTCACAAGCAAAATGACCAATACTTTTGAAGATGTGTTCTGGAACAGTTAAAGCCTCGTTTCCACCAAGCAGTATGGTTCGGTTAAGTTCGATACGATACGCATTTTGTTGCGTTTCCATTGTCAAATGCTGTGAATGGTTCCCTTAAAAAGTGAACCGTACTGAGCCAGTTCTGTCACGATTTGCTGGGGTAGCAACCAGAGCTATGTCGTACCATAAACAGAGCCTGTCTACTTTGTTTGATAAATAACCATATGCTGACAAGAAACAAGAGGAAATGCTGGATGTCCTCCATTGTTTGTTTGTTGTTACGATTTCTTCATCAGGATACAGTGTATCGTGTTTCTTTGATGTCATGCTATTTACATAGCTGCAGTCAGAATGCCCCGCCCACCTGGTACTCGTACAGTCACCTGTGGAAATTCACAGATGTAACAAGCTTATCGTTCCAATACTGAAGTGTGCCATACCAAACTAAATTGAACCATTCTGCTTGTTGGAAACGTGTCTTTAATTTTCTGCATTAGGCCCGGATACTCACATGCTGTCATTCTTAACGTGCTGCACCCCACCCTTAGGGTCAAACACATAGCTTATATCACAGCCTGCTCTCTGCAGCCTCTTTGAGGTGTGACACCGGATATTTGAGTGAGGGGCAGTGCACCAAGCACAGTTAGAGCCGGACTGGATGCACTTGTCGCAGCTGGAGGCAGTCTTGAGACACTGTTGTTTCTTGGCCCGGCTGGAACACAACAGAACCAGCAGCAGGCACAGACAGAGAAGCTTCACAGCCATCCTGCAGTTAGGATAAAGCTTTGGGACGGTGAGCTTGAATTAACAATAAAATAAAGGATACAAGTTAAAAGATAAAAGCAGATGAATATGATAAGTTTCCAATTATTACTATGATATTTAACAACCATCAACCAGACTGTATATAAATCATTAAAATAGTTGTTACTGTGCATGATCCTGCAGTTTAACAGTGTGCTTCATGTTTCTCTGTTTTGTAGTGGATTATTTCCTAAATACTTAAAAAACAAAAGAACCAGTACATTACCTGAAGAATTGAAATCAGTCTGTGTTGCTGTTGCATTTACTGCTGCACACTGTGATGGGCTTTTAGTCATGTAATACCAGGTATGAATGCTGCTCCACAGTCAGGGCAAATGGATCTGATCTCCAGTCCTGATGGCGTTGCTGTATCTCCCTCCTAATTTAGAAAGCAAACAATTGTGTACTTCAGCACTCCCGATTTCATAATAGCAGTTTCTCATTGGTCAGATCTCAGTGCAAATATTTACAGTGGCTGCATTCAACATGTTGTTCTGCCTGAGCAAAATGTTGCATTATAGTTTGAATGGTGTTTAGTATTTGCATACAGTGAAAAGGTTTTCCACTTTTGCGTTTTACAGGCTTTGAAAGCCATTGTGACCCCTCAGTCCCTGTTGGTGTTGGATTTTCGTGGTCTTGGCTTGGAGCGCTGGCTGGTCCTGGACCTGGCCCCGCAGCTGGCATCACAGACACACTCCCTGCCCTTTGAGTTCAGAGCTTTGGAGGCCATTCTGCAGCACAAGGTGAGACGGATAGAGAAACATTGTGTGTTTAAACATTTGACCTAGATAAAACCTGCCTCTGTTCTCAGATACTGTATGGTGATGCGTGCTTGAGCATATACGGGTATGTATCTTCACGTCAATAGGTAAACACTCTTCAGGCTCGGCTGAATGATGTCGAACCAGTAATGTTGGACACGTTGGAATCCCTTGTAGATCCTAAAATCCTTTCTGCTGATAGAAGTAAACTGCACATACTGCTTCAGAACAGCAAAAGGTAAAGCACACAGGGTGCTTAGCATCAAAATTGCATTGCCTTTTTGTATGATGTAAATGAAGAGCTGGGCCATGCTCTGGGGAATTTTACAGTATGTGTTCACATCTTTTGTTTGTCTCTAAATTTTCCATCTGGTCTCTTGTGCGTCTCACAGCTTATCAGAATTGGAGACGGACATAAAAGTGTTTAAGGATTCCTTGCTGAAGATTTTGGATGAGGATGAGCTCATTGAAGAACTCTGTCTGACCAAGTGGACAGACCCGAGAGTCTTGTATGTAACACTCAGTAACACTCCTATGCACTCACACGACCACTTAAAGCTGCTCTTTAAAATCTTCCTTAAAGATCCCCCTTACAGGTTTCATGGGTACAAAAAAATACAATGACCACATTAAAATTCTTAAAAATGTCAGAATGGCATAATATATAACTATGAAATAACAATAATTTCACAAGGCTTCAGTTTTCCACATTGCACCTGTGTATGCTGAGTATTGGAACGAGACGCTTGCAAACTGTTTGTGACAGTGACATGAAAGAGAAAACAGCCTAATAGTTTCAGAGTCTGCACATCTGTTGTTCTAGCAAAGTTTTAATGACCAACCTTATTTCTGAGTGAAAAAAACAGGAAATGTGTGCAAAAAAATCTAAAAAAAACAAAAAAAACCCACAACTTTCAGAAACATAGTGGCCTCTGAAGTCAAACGTCAGTCACCACAGTACATTCTTACCACTTTAGCCAGAAGCTGTTTTGACTGGTTTGTTTTTTTGTTTTTTTTATTAAACTGCATACATATTTTCAGTGTTTTATGTTTGTATTCCAATAAAGAGTCTGTGAAATAAATGTAAATGGTCAATACATTGCTAATAGAACAAATCTAATGGTGATCTAAGACTTATTAGTTGTTAGTCTAAACTATTAGTTGTTTTTTTTACTTTATTTAAATACAGTTGTAGGCCGTAAAAGCAAATAGCAGTGTCAAAATATTTTTAAAAAATAATAGTTACAGATAAACTGTCACTTTTTTGTTTTTTTTATTAATGAACAAATTTTTTTATTGTTTTTTTTATTAATGAACAAATTTTGTTGCGTACTAACCAACACAAAGATACACAGATATCAACTTAAAAAAGTTGAAAATAGGTGATTAAATCGGCCGACCACGAAGGGACTCGAACCCTCAATCTTCTGATCCGAAGTCAGACGCCTTATCCATTAGGCCACGCGGTCTGTCGGTGGTAAAACATGCGCCGTTAAGTATCAGGTTTATCAAGTTTCGCTTCACAGCACGGAAATCCGCTGCAACAGTCTTGAAATATGACTCATGTGGGGTTTTTATGAATTGACTTTTTCCATTATTGTCGGTGCCAGCGAAGGTGTGTGGATCAAATCGTAGCTTTTACCTGATGACACGCGCTGCTCATCTGCGCTGCTGAGAGACTTGGCGAACAACAACAGCATAAAGATTAGACAGCATGAAATGTTCTTGCATAGAGCCTCTTGATTTAGTCGTTTATAGTTTGTTCACTGGCTTTTATTGTTTTGCTGCAAGACAAGGGTTAATTGTCTGTCACATCCAATTGTCACTCATGTTTTTGGCCAAAAAATGGTCAACATTTCCCATGTTTTTCTCTGTAGGAATATGCAGTTATCCTTTTCAATGATATAAAGCAGAAACGTTTTGACTTATATTATGTAACATACTATAATTGTAATTAGAACAAAAAACGTTATACATTGAAATGCTAAAACTTCTAAGAGATGGTCAGGTTGATTGCCTAAAGTTTTGTTTAAACTGTTTAAACAATATTTTCCAGTGTCTATGTGTATGAACGTATCTGTCTGTCTGTTTGTCTCTAGTGAGGAAAGCTGTTTGGGTATTGACCATGCTGAGGAGATGGAGCTCTTATTGGAGAATTACTACATGCAGGTAGTGCTAGTTATATAATTAAACCATGAATATAGAAACATTTCACATCTTTATATGAAGTCATCAAAATGGTCCCAATAAGTAATTATTGCTAACAAGAAATTAACCTAACTAGTTGTGTACTGTGTCCCTCCTTTTTTGTTTGTTCACTATCGAAAGCACGGTGTTGAATGTCACCTGCATGTAACACAGAGGAAGTTAGCTGTTGGGTGTTCGTACAGTAACTACGATCTGCTCCACACAGGCCGAGGAGCTGGGGAACAAGGCCAGAGAGCTGAAAGGGCTGATAGATGACTCAGAGAGTGTCATCTTCATCAATCTGGACAGGTACTAACACACAATGAGAACATGCAGTATATGTGGTAACTTATCATGCCTATCACCAAACTGAACTGTCCCCGGCCGTTGATGTGAAGTTGGTTACAGCGAAGAAGAAAAAAAAACGTGAGCTTGGTCTGAGTCCGTTTGAAGCCAAATAAAATATTGGCCCTGTTGATTTGCAGCCATCGTAACGTGATGATGCGCCTGAATCTGCAGCTGACGATGGGTTGCTTCTCCTTCACCTTATTCGGTCTGATTGGAGTCGCCTTTGGAATGAATTTGACGTCCTCCTTCGAAGAGGTGAAGACAGCCTCCTTTTATAGCCCATGTAGAGTTTGACGACTTCCGAAGGATAAGGATCCTTGTTTATCTTAATTTTGTTTTGTTGGAAGCCTTTTGTTTTTAGTTCAACAAATTATGGATAAAAATTTGGATTGGGTTGAGAATTTGCCATTTGTGACACTAAAAAAACTTGTGTTGATAAATTTAGAAATAGATAGTAATTAAACTCATTGCAAGTTTTTTTGGTTTTTTTATTCGAAATAAGTTTCATGTGCACAATGCTCTTTTTGAGTGTTCATATTCACATATATTTATGTGTTTGCTTGTTTTTGTTTACCCCGAGGACCCTCGGGTTTTCTGGCTGGTGACAGGCTTCATGTTCTTGGGCAGCGGGCTGATATGGAGACGGCTGCTGTCGTTTTTGGGGCGACATCTAGAGCCTACAGCACCCACATTGGTAACACAAACTTTTTTGTTTCTCATTTCTATTTCATATAATAATGTATTTCTCTACTGTGCCACCTGAGCAATCAAATCTCTTCTATCTCTTCATGTAGACGTGTGAGGACACTTTTCACGCCAAAATTCTGATGCAAAAGACCAATTTTACTCAATTATAGTGAAGTTACACCTAAATGCATGGTTGAAGTCCTGATTGTCATTTCCTCTGCTTGTGATACAGATCCCTCCTGTTTGGAAGAGAAATCTGAAAACGTCAGACATGAAGGCGGGAGTCAGATGATGCTCTACCTCCGCTCTGTAAAATGCCACAGAACCTCCTACAGACTCTGTAGCTTTAAAGACAATTGTTTCAGCACCGTGGACCTGCTGAATTCCCTACAAAGCCTAGAAATTTTTATTCAAGTTTTGGACACACCTCAGTGTTTTACTTCCTGTGATTACAGCAGAGTTTGAGACAGCATACAAACATCAGGAGACTCCTTGTGTGCTTTTGTGTCCCCATCGTTGTGTTTCCTGCACCGTGTCAGGGTTTTCAAACAGTTGATGGATTTGTGGTAAGTTGTCAGATCTGACCAAACTAATATGATGACTATGCAGTCATGTAGTCACCTTCCCTCTTTTCATATTTAAATAAATTGATGTCTGAGGACTGTGTTTAGGGTTTCAAAAAGTTTTTTTTTCCCTCTATGATAAGTATCAGTTAAACAATAAGCGCTTTCTCTAAATTCCAAAATTAAAACCAAATTTTCAGCCTTTTCTGACTGAACAGTGACCAAGCTTTTTCCATCAGTCTAAAACAAATATGAGTTAATCCACGAGGAACTATAAGGAATATCACTGTAGTGCTGTTAGTTAAATATTACAGTATTACATACTAATGACACGTGCCTTACAGCGGTAGTTCTCATTTGGTGTTTCAGGATAGTCTCACAAGGGCAAATGAATGGGAGGTCTTGAGGTGATGTGCAGGACAAGGAGGCTTATTGAGTTATGTAACAAGTGGCGAGGGATCGCCAGTAGATATGACTTATTTTCAGGGGTCACAAGCCAAACGTGCTGGAAAGCACTGTCTTAACAGAGCGGTGGGTTTGTCCTAATGCTTCTTTTTAATGTTCTCTTATATTTATCGCCATAAAACAAAGTAAACATCTTGGAATATTTCAAATTTTTTCATTTATCAAGGTGACTTATGAAAGAATCTCCAGATCCATTCCAAAGCCCTTTTGGCAATAATTAAGTGTAGTAATCTTGCTGAGCCAAACTTAACTTTATAAACTAAAGCATTAATTTAAAGTTTTATCAGCTGACTTTACTTAAAAATATCAAAGCTTGTTTCCAAAAATGGCCCCGTTGTGCTGGCTACTTTAATAGAAACAAAGAGGTAAGCATGATGTTAAAACAAGCAAAGCAAAGACTTTCTGTAACAGGTGTGAAATATTTTGCGCTCAAGAACTCAGATTGCTGTAATGATTGTTCTTGTGCGCTAGAGGGAGTTCTTTCTGCAGTTTCAAATCCGAGTTGATTCTTCTTCACACACCAATAGTAGCACATATTGGTGAATCTCTTTACTAAAGTCTCCAAAATGAGCACAAAAGGAACAGTATGGGAAACTAAAAATTTTATTAACTGTTATTTGTTTATAATCACCCTTATAACACTCTGCCGTGTGTGTATCCTCTGTGATATGTCACAACTTTGTCTACATGATGCTTAGCATTGTGTATACTCAGCTGCCAACTCTGTGAAAATGTAATAATCTAGAACCTATGTTGTTGTTGTGTTTTTAAATTAGTTTCTGTAAGTTCCTGTGTGTTTTAGACTGGTTGGCTCTTGTTTCCCTAAAGAAGACAACTGAGGTGTCCATAAATTTGGGAAACGACAATTGGCACCTCAGAAAAGTTTTTCATTTAGCAAACATCAGCCCAACACTTGACAGGGGTTTCCATAACTTTCAAGGTGTTTATTTAACAACTAACTGGCAGGTAGATATTTACTACACAGCCCACACGCATCACAGTCACAATTTTGAGTTAACAACAAAATTAAACTGGGTCAAGCTGATTTAAGCGAGGTAGTGGTGGAAGAAGTAAGCTATGCAGCGCTTTATGGAAGTCAAAGCAGCGATTTGACAGAGCAGAAGAGAATTATCATCAAAGTATACTTAAAGTAAACTAGATTACTCAGTAAGCATATTGGCTTAGTATTTTTTTTTTTTTATAATACATCATAATTTACTAGTTTGTTTATATTTTTGTCTGACTCTTCAAAGTAATTAGTAACCAAAGCTCTCAAATACGGTGGAGTGAAAAGTATATTTGCATCCAAAATGTAGTAAAACAGAAGTAACATAAAAATAGAAGTACACAACTAAAGTATACCTAAGTACAGTACTTGAATAAATGTAAGCCTATTTAGTTCCTATTCACCTCTGAACTTATTCTTCAGTGCTTTAGTTGAAGGCATCTGGACTTCTTTTTGGTTTCGAAGTAGTTTCTCTCATTTGAAAGGCTTCCTCAGTTCTAAATATTTGGTGAGGAGTCCCCAGTATTTAACTTCTGGTAGGGTCGTTACACCTTGGAGGTGGTCACCTGAGCCGTTGACTCTCTCTCTGTATGCACGTCAGGTTTACAAGTAAGGTGTAGTTCATTAATGAGTAGTTGTTCTGCTCTGCCATCATCTGAAATGATTATAGATTTAAAAATTGTCCTTGTTTCTTTCCTAAACACAAAGTTTTGTCAGATGCTGCATTCACTTGAAGTCGGAAAGTCCTCAATTCCACTTAGTTGCGTTTTAGTGCTTTAAGGCCGTGAAATGAACACGTACGGTTGAAACAGGATTTTAAAAAGAGGATAATAGCTGTTTCCAGTTTATCCATGACAATAAAGAGCAAAAGACATAGATACACTGGATGCCAAAAAGATTGTTTCTATGTAATTTGGGTCCCTCTACGTGTATAGCAGTTAACGTTAATTGACTGCCATATTTCACATGTGATCAAAAATTGATATTTAATACATAAATTGATATAAGTATTCCTAACCATTAACTAAACATCGACTTTTGTCCACCATGTTTACGGATTTATGACATCAAGTCTGCAATGTATGTTTTAAAATGATCTCAGAGTTGGGGTTTTTTCCCAATACCAGATGCCGTTCGTGTGAATTGAATGCAACATACAACAATTCCACACGTGGAGAAACGCCCCCAGGGACACGCCCCGCCCACTCGGGGTAACGTCCCGCCGTACTGACGTCACTGCGGAGCCACGCTTCACGGCGCATCCAAACAAGTATTCGAGAAGCGCCTCACGTCATGACGCATCCCGGAGCCGACCATTGAAGTGCCGAGAGTTCACAAAGTAGCCGACCAGTTTCTCCAGCGAAAACGTGCCGAGGAGTAAGCGGAACAACGTAATTTTATTTCGAGAAGAGACACTACAATTCAGTTTGTTTGTACTTTAGTTTTTTTTTTTTCGGAGCGTTAAGATGAGGAATCTGCGGTTGTTGTTCCTCGTCGGGCTGGCGACTGTGTTCATCAGTGAAAAGGTGAGTGAGCTACCTTTTTTCTTAATTGTTATTGTGATTTTATGTGAACCATTAAACGATTAACATGAATTCTCGATGCTCTTTAACTCGCTGTAGTTGATTAATCGTCAGAAAAGGCACAAATTAGTCGTTAGTGTACAAAAGCAACCCGCAGCAACGTGCGTTTTTTGTTTGTTTCCCCATCCACGATACCCACAAAATCCAGGGAAACATGTCTTAAATGCCCCACATTTAGTGTGGGGCATTTAACGGCAATCTAAGGACATGTAAGATGTCCTGAAACTGCCCATTTAAGCCAAGTTCAGGCGTCCAGTCGGTGTCAATTTAACGCCGCCAAAGTCTATTCAACTCCCAGCTTTGAAATTGAATGCCAAACGTCCTGCATTTCTCACCCACACAGGGCCTGGATCAAGTTTTCAAATGTCATATTTGCAAAACTAAATTCTGCACCGTGAATATTCCGCTGGAAAATGCTCAGAATGTTTATATGTGTTCGCGAGTATGTGTGTTTGAGCTGGAGAACACCTGGGACTGACAGGTTGAAGCTGAGCTCCTCAGACTGTCGCAACAAGTATCAAAGATATCCCAGTTGCATGGTTTATTGGCTGCCAAGTTCCCAAGTGCGCAGCCAGCGAACTTGGCCACCTATGCAGAGATGCAGGATATTGGTGATTTATGGACTGTGCTGTATATTGTGAGAGGAGGAGAGAGCAGAGACTGTGCCTCTGTTTGTGCGGTAGGAACTGACTGGGTAGTGAACATTTGCTCAGTGAAACAGCATTGGAAACCGAGTAAGAAGAAGTGAATTCAGTTTTAATCCCAGAACGTCATGTTATGTGCTATAAACAACAAGTATAAACAGCAGAAATGATACTTTTTTGTTTAATAGTCTGTCCGACTGATCTAAATGGACTGTTTACCTCCTTCCTTCATACCACTAATCTGACTCCAGTCATAAACCGCTGGGCACTGAAACCGTGTCTTCCTCTGAATGTGGCTGTAGAATGAGAGGTGGGTCAGTCCGTGAGGGTGTTCACATCTGAAAGCTAAACGTTGAAACATGCTCTCTTCCCGTGAAACTTCACGAGCTGGTCCTGGTGTTTTTTTTCTGGATGGATGACTCGCAGTGAGTCCACTCAACCAGTCCAGACAAGCAGGGAGTTGCGTAGGTTTCTAGAGTCGGTCACACTAAGATTGTGTCACCGTTTCCTCATAATTATTTATGCCTATTTTCACAGCGATCCTGAAAGTATACTATGAAACCACACTTGACAGGAGAACCACCTAAAACGAATAGAGGGAATTATGAAATGATTATCAGTGATGGGGGGGAAACAGGAGGTTGACATCCTCAAACACTGGTCTCTCTGAAGTTTCAGGCGCTCCCAGTTTATTAGCAGCGTCATATTAGTCACAACGCAATCACCGCAACATGTTTCTCCATAAGAAGGCAAGTCTGTACGTATCAGTTCCTGCAGCATCCGGTTGGCTGTATAATATATATGCAACTTTGATGTTTGTATGTCTTTTAATCTATGGCTTTAAGGGATTTTCACACTATTGTCAGCAAGACTTGACTGAGTTGTAAAGCCAGCTCTTTTTTAACAGTGGGGATTACCAGTGAGGATTCTCTTGGATACTTTTCTCTGCCCCACCACGGAGCCGTTTAATGTTTTAAGCGTCTTAACAGGTTTTTTTAAAAGTATTATGAACTCGGACATTTGGTTTAGGGTCATTCTTCTAACTGTGACTCATATCTCAGTTAAGATATGTCCGGGGAGGACGAAAGTAGATTCTGTGTTAATACCACCCGGTGATTTATTAAAAGTAATTATTTTCTACCTGTCCTTTTGTATGCAGAGCCAGTTTAGACCTTCAGTGTTTTAACAAAAAACTGTTTTTTTTAGTGAATAGACTACTGTATTTTATTTTATAGTCATGATAGTTAACCTCTAAGGCCTATGGAGACTATAATGGCTGTTAAAACATCTACACAGATGCGTGTAGTTACACTGAGGGGCGTCTGATTTTTTTTTTTTAGGGCTGGAGTCATAGCCTTGCTCAAAAATTCACCCCCTAGTAACAAAGCTTTGTGTGTGTGTGCTGCTGTCTACACGGCAATGACAGCTCCGCTGTGTACTTACGGATGTTACACAACCTCATTCTTGGCCCGACTACTCTCCCCTTATCATTCACTTCCATCTCATCTGGGAAATATTTGAATCGCATAACTCAAATCCAGCAGAAATATGGATCGGTATATTGTACAAGATTTAATACTGCACTCATACAGCTGTCCTATTGACGGACTGTAGTGTTTAATCGCCGCGGCCGTTTCCAGAAAACCGTCTTCACTTGGACGACGTACTACGATACCAGATGTGTGTGTGTGTGTGTGTGTGTGTGTGTGTGTGTGTGTGACTGGCACAGTCGCGTCTTAAAGTCTAACTTCCTCTCAGCAACATAGATGGTAGAAAACGTTATAGCTGGTTTTAATTGGCCTTTTTAAAAAAAAAAGTTTTGTTTAAGTGAACACTTCAGTTGCCAGTTAATCAGCAGAAAGTGACTCAACACTACTTTTGATGAACAGCGAAGTCAGCGAGGCATTAGTTTTATTTCAATGTACTGTACGCGTTTGAGTTCAGGACTGCTGGTTGGACCTTAGATGTAATTTGAAGTCATCACATTAAGGTTGGAGTTTGTCACCATATTCTGAATTTTTACTAACTGCTTAATGGAAAAAAAAAATGTAAGTTTTATCTTTTCTTCAAATTGAATATAATGAAAATATGATCTATATATCATTGTGCACACATCTTCTATACTGTTAGATTTATTTGCTGAGACCTAAATATGTCCTTTTGATAGAGATAATGATTTCAGCCAGTTAGCAAAGCCCCACCTCCCAGTGTTTCTATTTTTATGTGAAGTAAATATATGTAGTTGATCAGTGGCACTCCAGGACACAGTAGAACTAGTTTTGACAAGTGGACCATCTGCTTTTGTAATCCCCGGTTGACGACGGCAAGAATGTGAGAGCCCCATCTGCAATTTTAATCACTCCTGGCAGTTTGTCTTTTGAAAATGGAAATTAATGATTTTCCTTCTGTCTGCTTTCACCACAGTGTGAACGTCTGGTTTGTCCCATAATGGCATTTCCCTTGTCACATCGCAGGTCGAATAAAAATCTCAGAAGTCACAACAGAAATGGATCTGAAAAGTGTTTTCCATGTATGTTTTGAGCCTTTATCAATAGTAGCGAATCAATACACTGGTCAATATAAAATCAACTAACTGACAATATTAGATGAAGAACTATGTTTTTTGGGGGGGGTTATAGAATAAATGCACAAATACACTTTTGGCTCATTCAACTTATTAATATACAGAAACATTCAACAGTTACTGTAGTTTCTGTCAACATGGTTTGTTACACTATTCCCTATTGATGACCCAAGGTACAGCTGTTTTTTTTCTAACCTCCTTTTTTTTGGTAGCAGGTTAGATCACAGCACAGTAATAAGATGGTAATAGAGGGGTAATAGTGTTGTAATAAAGAGGTAATAATATTACTGTAGTAATTACTTAATATATAGTATAACTATTTAATTGGTGGATAATAACAGTGTGTATATCTGGGTGACTCGCTAACCATAAAATGGTCATGTCAGTTTGAGTATAAAAAATAATTGCCCGGTTACATTCATTTCAGTTAATTATTACCATTATATACACATTTTTGTTCTCTACCTAGTAATTACTTGGGTAATTACATGCTATTAC
>KV751343.1:5605824-5634129 GCA_001698575.1 Mola mola
ACCTTCTAACATATGCAGTGAGTGATTCCTCTCTTTTTGACTTTCACACTCCTAATTAGCCTGCTCTCTTCGCTTCTTTTGGTTTTCTGTTTTTCTGTAGATTATAAAAGCAAATGCTTCAACAACAAATAAATAGGGCCATTTATTTAAGTACTTCATGGTTTCGGCCTAATTCTTTCACCAGATTAATCTTCAGATAATGAGACAAGTCAGGTTTTCATCACACTCCTTTATGGAGTGTTTGAGTTAGTGGGAGGTTTTCATGAATTACAACATGAAACATTTTTCTCCCCTCATGTGTGTCCACTTGTCTTTGAGGCTGTTCCTTTTTCCCCTCCTCCTCATAAACACTCAGATCTCTCCTGTCTGGCCCTGTGAGGCATCACAGATTACTGCCACAGCGCATGGAATGAGCAAGAAATGGCGTTACACTATGGATGCAATACACACCTCAGTTAAACTCACAGGCAGCAGCGAGCGCATATTTAGCCAGCAGAGGTCATTGGTCGAGAGGGCTATTGTCTTACTTTCAAACTGTGGAAACATTCACATGGTTGTGATTAGTGGAAAGAATTCCACAAGTGTGAATAAATGACATTGACTGTTCTATATTTGTTAGCTTTTCACCCCGCTGCTTGAATAAACTCATAAATTTTCTTTTCTTTTCCAGTTGTTCGTCTCCTCCCAGTCACCCTCCACGCCAGATGATCTGTACCTCGAGGGTAGAACGTCAGGCGACTTCCCTATAGATGATGAAGATGGTGAAGACGGTGGTTCAGGATCTGCATCTGGAGATTACGGTAAAGAGGCCAACGTTCTTCAGTATTTTTAGGAATGGCTATTATTTTGGCTACATCCTCATTATTCAGTTTTTTTTTTGTTTGTTTTTTCTTTAAGCTGTTTTAGAAAATATATAAAAGATTCACTAATACAGCGATTTTTGTTCAGTACAATAAACAGAAGTGAAAATAGATGTGGACTTCTTATAAATGACATCTTAATAGCTCTGTACAGGCATAAATTTAGCAAACTTTTTTTTTTACAAACTATCCACTCGGTTGCGCATAGCAGAAAAAATGGTGGTACATGTAGTTTAGGCACACGTGCATGTATATTCAGCCACTGAAGCACTCAGTCAGCATTTGCCAGATGTTTATCCTGAAGGGTTGTGGATTTAACCGGGTGAGGTTTCATTGGGCGTGCACAGATGTCAGACTGCTCCCTGCCTTTATTATCCATGAGTCACCTTAATGCTCCCAACGAGTCAGAGCTATAATATAAATTAAACTTGTGTAAATTCCAGTCAGTCATAAAACTCCCAGATTGAATTCCATACATTGAGTCACGGTCCTATAATAATACAGTATATCCCAAACTTTCCACGAGCTGAGAAAAATCTGACCTGTTTTTGTTTCCATCCATTCTCTTTTTAGGAACAGCCAAAGTCAAGACAAGCATAAACATTTGACCCCTCAGCTTATCTGAGAATATCAAAATCAACAGTAAAACAAAGTTTATTTTGGACAGAAAAGACTTGGTGCAAAACTTAGGTCCCAAATCAGTCACGGTGCTGGGTTGAAAGGAGAGTCAATAATCACATAGAATTTGTGTTGATTGTTTGCTTCATTGCAGCTTTCACCGACCTCATGAATCAAGAGGAGAAACTAAAGTTCCTCGACTTCTCCAGGACGACAGTCTCCAAGGAAATGGCTCCACAGCCAACCACAGCAGCAGACAACCAGCGTCTACTGAGCACAGAGAAGGACGCCAACATAACTCCAGACATAATCCCCGATGGGGACACCAAGAATGACAAGGTGCAGTTATTTTCCTTTCATATGAGTCTTAATCACAAAGCATCTAGAGTTGATTTCCACCATTCCAACCTTATATGCACTTTGATTTATGTTGAATAATGCATGTATTCCTCCAGGTGGCAGGTATTGGCCCAACGGCTGACTGGTTCACTCACAGAACACGTCTGAGCCCCACCAGCGTGTATCCCAGTGAAACTACCAAAACTAGTGGGGGCAAAGATAAAGACGAAGATAGGTGGGATGTGACAACACCGAAAGACATGATAGATGAAGTCCACGTGGTACCAGTTGAGAATGAAATTCTGGCCAAAGATGACCAAGGCAGCAGGCTATTTAAGGTGGACTCTCCTAAAGAGGTGACCTCAGAGAACATGTGGGAGAGGACTGAAGTGCTGGCAGGTAAGGCTGGGTTTCCATCTGCATCTCTATTGCATGTCCGATTTTGATTTAATTACCGGTGTCTGAGCACTAAACAGATTATAGTTCTGAGTGAAAAGGCAGGCATTTTTGGAGTTGTAAAAATCCTATCTGGTTATTTTCCGTTGGTGCTAAGAACTTTTAGCATGTTAATATTTTGGATGACCACTTTCTCCAGCGAGTGTGGGAGCACAATAGATTAATTCCTCTTTATGCCCTCTCCAGCGGTGATAGCATGTGGGGTGGTCGGACTCCTGTGTGCCGTGTTCCTCCTCCTCCTCCTCGCCTACCGCATGAAGAAGAAGGACGAAGGTAGCTACGAACTGGGAGACACCAAACTGTCCAAAACACAGTACCACAAAGCACCAACCAAGGAGTTCTACGCCTGAGCCGGCCGTTTTTGGACTTTGAACGGATTCTGTCTCCTTCAAAACGGGACTAGAAAATACTAAAGATTGTTTCTTGTTTGAGTTGGAAGTTTGAAGTCCAGCACCTTTGTTTTTCTTCAGTCCATTTTCCATTTTATTTTTCATTTTTTTTCTACCCTTTCCTCTGTGACCTTGTCACATCTCTATATATGTTCAGAGGTCATAAGACATCAAATAAAACATTACAATACAATACATTCCTATCACTCCATTCTAGGGAAGGGAGTTAGAAATTAAATACTCAACCTATGAAAGGAGTCTTTATCTGGAGTATCACAAAAGATCACAGTTGAGCTGCCCCGCCTTTAGATCGTGATTACCTTTCTGTGCCAAACCACTCGAGGCTGGACTTTGTTCTGCATCACAGACAAATTGATTGTCCCTTTTCTCAGAGCTTTACTGCCTGAACTGTCCCGAATGCATACATCAAAGAGGTTCGACAGCTCTAAAGCCTTTTGAATGATAGAAAGCAATATTTCACATAAGGGATTAGTTTGACATAAGCCTGCTAAAAAACATAACCTCTTGTGCTTTAATTTGAGGCTTAAATTGCTCGGTTTGTTCATATTTTCGATTGTTACATTTCAGTTTTTGTGTGGTTCCTTTGCTGAATTGAAGATTTGTTGTTGTTGTTGTGTTGAGGAATGATTGTTTTTCATGTGCTGTCCAGTATTGGTAAGAGAGATTTTGTTACTCTGCAGGTACATGTTTTGATTTTTCTTAGATATTTGACACTTACAAAACAAAGCTGAGTATAAATGTGCTTTATTTGTTGCTTGTTATTTTTAATAGCTTTTTCAATGTTTTTTTTTTTTTTTTTTTTGGCATTCAGAGATTATATTTCTGTAAACCATTTTTAAAAAGGAGACTTTTCATTGCCTTCATAAAGTAGTGCTAGTCTAGTCCCTCGACTTTTGCATCTTTACACCATTAGTCATATATGCAGGACTATTTCTTTTTGATGACTGAGTGCTGCATGCATATGGACAGGTTTGCCAAGGTAAATGACTATAATTCAGAAGCTGTAGAAGTGACCATTTTCTGACTGCAGCCAAAACACATTCCATTCTGAATGTCAACTGTACATCTACAATAGCAGGTTTGAATTTAAAGGGACAGTGACGGCATCGAGCGATTCCTGCAGCTGCATGGAGTCGGGGCTTAGTCACACAGCATGGTCAGAGTGAAAATGAGTTACAGTTGACTGTTTAACACTCAACTGTAAAAAGCAATGTAACTGGGAATTTATTCACTTTATCGTTAAATGAATTACAATGATACTCATAGTGTAAGTATGTTAAGTTTATATTAATAATTTACCTCACAAGTCAACCAAAGAAACAGGATGGTTTTAGATACTTTTAGAGCTTTAAAAACAACAGTTAATTGCAGCGATAACAGGGTATTCCTTCTAGTAGCACATAATTTTTTACTTGTATTCAACACTTTATTACAACACTCAGGTAGAACACTTTATTTAAACCAACTTTAATGCCAACTTGACCGGGCTCAGCGGTTTATAGCTACTTTTGTTGTGTTATCGTTGACCTGAGTACCCCACAACTATGACATCCAGCCATCACAAGAAAAACGATTTAGAAACACTCTTTTATTTTGTATTAATGCAAAGTATATATTCACTAAGGCTGAAATAAACCGGATGATCTCATCACTAACCCACTGTTAACCATTTTAATCCTCAATACCTCAATATACAGAATATTCTCTACATTCATTGGCAGTGCTCTCACAGGACATCAGGGAGGTAAACCATATCAATACAAGTAGATTTAAGACAATGGGTTAGCACTTGCTTGCAATCCAAGGTGATGACAAACTGCCTTTGTAAATTTATATATGTTGGCATAATTTATGTGCATTAATTTATATTTGCTTTGACTATAATCCAGGTTAATGTCAGCAATAAACTTATACACAGTATTTTACTATTAGCAGAAGCCGCTTTGTGCCTATACTGCTCAGTTTGTTTTGTATTTATAGTGTGACAAGCATTGGTTCAGTGTATTTTCTATTTCATTATCATTTGTGTAGCCTTTTGTTCATATAAATGCATTTAAAAAGATGAAAGTGGAATAAAAAAAAAGTTCTGTGTAAAATATCAAAGCTGTATTATTCATTTTAGTGAAAGTCGAATATGAATTGCAAACAAATTAATCACTTACACAATGGGTACGGTCAGCCAATGACCTATTTAGAAACCAAATGGTGAGCAGGAAGTAGAACTGTGTAGCTGAATAAAGAACTTGGCTTTAATGAGATCCTAAATATAGCTGTCGTAAGTGCTTACATTCCTTCTTCTCTTTCACATACAGTAGTATTCAAAATAATAGCAGTCCAATGTGACTAACCAGATTAATCACTGTTATTAGTATATTTTTTATTGCTACATGGCAAACAAGTTACTAGTAGGTGCAGTAGATTCTCAGAAAACCAACAAGACCCAACATTCATGATATGCACGCTCTTAAGGCTGTGCAATTGGGCAATTAGTTGAAAGGGGTGTGTTCAAAAAAATAGCAGTGTGGCATTCAATCAGTGAGGTCATCAATTTTGTGAAAAAACAGGTGTGAATCAGGTGGCCCCCATTTAAGGATGAAGCCAGCACTTGTTGAAAATGCATTTCTCTTTGAAAGCCTGAGGAAAATGGGTCATTCAAGAGGTTGTTCAGAAGAATAGCGTACCTTGGTTAAAAAGTTGATTGGAGAGGGGAAAACTTATAAAGAGGTGCAAAAAATTATAGGCTGTTCAGCTAAAATGATCTCCAATGCCTTAAAATGGAGAGCAAAACCAGAGACACGTGGCAGAAAACGGAAGACAACCATCAAAATGGATCGAAGAATAACCAGAATGGCAAAGGCTCAGCCAATGATCAGCTCCAGGATGATCAAAGACAGTCTGGAGTTACCTGTAAGTACTGTGACAGTTAGAAGACGTCTGTGTGAAGCTAATCTATTTACAAGAATCCCCCGCAAAGTCCCTCTGTTAAAAAAAAGGCATGTGCAGAAGAGGTTACAATTTGCCAAAGAACACATCAACTGGCCTAAAGAGAAATGGAGGAACATTTTGTGGACTGATGAGAGTAAAGTTGTTCTTTTTGGGTCCAAGGGCCGCAGACAGTTTGTGAGACGACCCCCAAACTCTGAATTCAAGCCACAGTACACAGTGAAGACAGTGAAGCATGGTGGTGCAAGCATCATGATATGGGCATGTTTCTCCTACTATGGTGTTGGGCCTATTTATCGCATACCAGGGATCATGGATCAGTTTGCATATGTCAAAATACTTGAAGAGGTCATGTTGCCTTATGCTGAAGAGGACATGCCCTTGAAATGGGTGTTTCAACAAGACAATGACCCCAAACACACTAGTAAACGAGCAAAATCTTGGTTCCAAACCAACAAAATTAATGTTATGGAGTGGCCAGCCCAATCCCCGGACCTTAATCCAATCGAGAACTTGTGGGGTGACATCAAAAATGCTGTTTCTGAAGCAAAACCAAGAAATGTAAATGAATTGTGGAATGTTGTTAAAGAATCTTGGAGTGGAATAACAGCTGAAAGGTGCCACAAGTTGGTTGACTCCATTCCACACAGATGTGAAGCAGTTATAAAAAACTGTGGTCATACAACTAAATATTAGTTTAATGATTCACAGGATTGCTAAATCCTAGAAACAAAAAAGTTTGTACAAAATAGTTTTGAGTTTGTAAAGTCAACGGCGGACACTGCTATTTTTTTGAACACACCCCTTTCAACTAATTGCCCAATTGCACAGCCTTAAGAGTGTGCATATCATGAATGCTGGGTCTTGTTGGTTTTCTGAGAATCTACTGCACTTACTGGTAACTTGTTTGCCATGTAGCAATAAAAAATATACTAAAAACCTGGATTAATCTGGTTAGTCACATTGGACTGCTATTATTTTGAACACTACTGTACATCCACAGACAGCACAACCAAACATGTATTCATTGATCCGCATGTGTGTTAATAACAAACAGCTTCATCTTTTTAGTGACCCTCGACAACCGCACTGTGTGCAGAAAAAAAACTGTTTCCTTAGCAACTACAGACATGAACACTGTCAGTGGTTGAGATCTCTGACAGGATACTCAGTCTGAAGTGAGTTTCTGCTTAAATGTGTCTGGATTGAAAGGTCAGTTGCAAATAAAAGCACAGAGTTGCAGGTTATTGTCCCCAACTGAACTGTTGAACAGTGGCACAGAGACAAACAAATCTTCAGAGCCTAAATAAATATCCCTTCCCAAATGTAAGTGGTACAAAAGAGTTAAAACCACTCCAGCAGTGTGTGTGGTGCCAAATGGGGATGTCTTCCAAACTCTGGTGCGGCAAAAAAGAACCCATAAATGGCAGAGGAGACAGTGGAATGACAGGCGAATGAAATCCAGGAAGAATGCGTTCCATCACTGAAAAGAGCAAAGTGCTGAAGGTAAGCCTAAGTCTAACTACAGAATGTAAATTGTTGATGTATAAATACAATAAGTACACATGAATATGACCCTTTCAATTTACCTGACTGGCACTTTTACAGTGAATACTCCTGACTGTTGAATGCCAAAGATTAATGTAGAGGAAAATGGAGATTTGGATGTAGGATGTGAGCTCTCTTCTGCAATGTGTATACAACCAAAACACCGGACACCTAACACAAGGAGGATGGTAGAACGTAAAGTTGCCACATCAAATGCTTATAAATTGGATTTTGTGTAGTTAATTTCCTCAGGTTAACAGTCATAACGTGAACGATACAGTTTATATATCTGCCTTGTTTTTGTTCTTAGCAAAAGAAGTTACGTTTAAACATAATACTAGTTCATAGTGTAATCTTTAAATCATATCTTTATAGACTACTGATGTATCTGTTTAAAAACATAAATAGCACTGAGTGTTGAAATATTTGATTTATACTGGGACTTAGCCAGGTTTTATTTTTTTTAATGGACACATTTACAGCAGTTGCGTAGACATGTCAGAGGCCCTTGCGAAGCTCCTTGTATTGTGAAAGGGTTTCACCGGAAATTGCCTCCGTTAACGGCCTTCGAAATCTCGAGCGCGAAAATGGTAGGTCACCGTGTGCCCCCGGGTGCTAATAATGGAGTTCTGCGGGGAGTTTGAGTCCTGTAACCGCGGTGGTGACCGCAGACACAGACTCGGCCTGACGAGTTTGTGTTCGCGGTCGTTTTTAAATCAAAAAATTAAAAAAAAAAAAACAAAACATGACGCCTGCCCTTCCCCGGCTCGTCTGTATGGAAGCCTGCCCGTCCAGTTTGACATCTGCTCGTGTGTTGTTTTTTTTTTTTTTTTTTGTTAAATGTCTGGACTCCTTGTGATGGTTAATGCTGTAACTTGTTTTTGTTTTTTACGACGTATTTTGCCCATAACCGCCTTACTCTGCATCTGACTGGCGAGTATTAGTTTGGATTTATTAGGATCGTCATGAGTTGTACCAATCTCGTGTCAGTCATATTAAAAATGCTATGGTATGTTAGATTTGTAGAAGTGTTCCTGCTTATCTCTGCATAAATTCCATACACACCTTTCTAAAAATGAGAAAAATAAAATGCAATTTACAAAATGAGTCAGTTTTGACATTTGGGAACTTTAGGAAGTCAGTAAACATGTTTATTATTACCACTCGTTGCCTTCCAGGATTTCTGTGAATTTAAGCTTATGTCCACAGCGCCAAACGTGTTTCATATACTGACTGTCCTAGTGCATCTCAAAATTTGGAATATTGTGGGGTTTTTTCCCCATTTTTTTCATTCTACACTCATAACACATAAACTTCAATGTGTCAGCCATTTTGATATCTAAGTTTAGTTAATTATGGCTTGCAGCTAAGAAAACACATCTCAAAATATTACAATATTTCAGGGTAAGTGTACAGGCCATAATCTTCTAAAAATTTAAATTAAAACAAAAAAGACATGTTTGGGCATATAACTTTTTGAATAAAATTCCAGAACAAAGACTTTTTCATGATATTCTACTTATTTGAGATCCACTAGCATGTAGACTATATAGTTTTATCTGAGCTGTGTACTGTTTTCTAAGAGGAGCTTACAAAATTATTTTTTATGTTTTCATTAAGGTTAAACATTAATCATGTAATTTTAATGAATGATTAGATGATGTCCTCAGAATTTCACTGTAATTAATGCCTAAAAGAAGCTCATAATCATGTTAAATTCAATTACTCAGAGCCATGTCGGTTATATCCAAAGAAAGAAAAAGTGTAAAAGTGTAATTGACTAACCCAAAAATTATAAAGATTTATTTATTTTTTCCCATGGCTGTTAGATGTTAATTAAGAAATTAATAATACATCAAATTTGTTGGTTGCTGTTTTTTTTTCTTTCTGTGCAGATATCTGAGAATGGTGGGCGGCCTTTCGTCCTGTTCCTCTTCATTTTTCTCTCTGCGCTGTTGTATCTGTGCGACTGCCACCCTACTCCGTCCACGGACACAGTGGCTGTGTCCAATGATACCGCAGAGAACGGTACCCAAACTCTCCTAACATTCAATACGTAATAAAGATTTTTGGTGATCAGGGTTGCTATCAGTTTATTTTTTAATTGAGACAAACACATGAATACACAATTGTGTGACTAGACTAGATTAGACACTGGCTAACTCTATATTGGAGTATAAAAACAGGGACCAACATGCCAGTTCTTTTGTTTATTATTGATACCAAATATTGACTCAGTCACATGTGTTTATACTACGTCCTTTACAAATTATGCACAAGATTTTTGGGTCAGGTCTTTGCATTAGCCTTGAATTATGAACAAACATAGAAATGTTATACAATAGTGTATTTACCTCCTCAGCACTAAATTAACGTGTCTTCTCAAGTGACACTTAAAAAAAAAAAAAACAGCTTTCCAAACTTTAAAAGATATTAACAAAAATGTAAGATTTGGGTGTAAACCTTAACCTTCATTGAGTGTTTCTTTGTGAACCTGGTCGCAGGCATAGCTGAAGAGGTAGCAAACTACACTGATGTGGTCAAACAGATCATTGACCTAGCTTTGTCTGGAGCTGCCCAGAACCGCTCCTACGAACGGCTGGCCAACTTCACGGACACCATAGGGAACCGTGTCAGTGGCTCACACAATCTGGAGCTGGCTATTCAATACATGGAAAAGGCTCTCACGCAGGACGGCTTGGTCGTAAAACTGGGTGAGTCAGCCTTGTCTGTCTCAGGGGATGCAGGATGTGAGGGGATAAATTGCAGAAAAAGGAAAAGTTGCACAAATGTCTTTTTAAACAGTACATTTGTTTGACCACTTTCCTCTCCAGAGCCGGTCAAAATCCCACACTGGCTGAGAGGGAAGGAAAGTGCACGCATGATTCTGCCCAGGGCCAAAAGTCTGGCTATACTGGGACTGGGTAGCAGCGTCGGGACGCCACCTGAAGGTGAAGACTATGCTGAACATAAACATGCCTGCCATTCATCCACCTCCCTTTTAACTCCTCGATATCACACTCTTTTCTGTCCAGGCATTGAGGCAGAGGTGTTGGTGGTTGAGTCTTTTGAGGAACTGAAGCAAAGAGCCGATGAGGCTGCAGGGAAGATTGTGGTCTTTAACCAGCCATTTGTCCGATACAAAGAGACAGTGGTTTACCGTAGTAATGGTGCCTCGGCAGCAGCCAAAGTGGGAGCTGTGGCCACACTCATTCGATCCATTACACCATTCTCCATTAACAGGTAGATATCTAAATGGGGATGAAATTAAAGACCTATTTAATGCCCTATTGGACTGGCTTTTGATCCTCACCACCTCAGATATCACAATTGTAATGAACATTTAACCTGCCTCTGTCTTTGCGTCTCCCTCTTCAGTCCCCACACAGGTTGGCAAGACTACCAGGAAGGAGTGAAGCGCATCCCTACGGCCTGCATCACGGTGGAGGATGCAGAGCTGATGTCGCGTATGGCAAAGAGAAAACAGAAGATCGTGGTCAATCTCACCATGGGAGCCACCACCCTGCCGGATGCCGACTCCTTCAACGTAGTGGCTGAGATCAAAGGCTGTCAGCACCCTGAGCAGGTAGAGCCCACGCTGCCATCACACACACCTACCTGTCTGACTTGTTGCTCTGTGTATCTTATCATTTCTCTTTAAGTGGCAGGGAAGACCTCTCTGTGTGGGCAGTTCCAAATTAACTCCAGGGGAAACATGTTTCCTGTGCTGAAGAAAGTCTCTTATCATGTTCTAGTCTTTCTCTTAATTAGTCTTCTCTCTGTCTTTTTTTGGTTTGGCGGGGGAAGGAATGAAAGGTATTACCTCTTTTTGCTGACTACAGATATTCCTAAAGCTGATTAGTCTAGCTTCATATTGCCCTGTGTTTGTGTTTGTGATCTCATCTTTCGAGAGCAGCACTGGGAACTCGATATGTCATTTTCAGTCTTTCAGAATAAATAGGTTTCTATGGATGCACAGCAAACAAACTATTCAGTCTCTAATTGTGTTTTTTGGTCAGGTTTGAAAAATTCATTCAATCCCAATTCATCTCAACTTCTTCGGATAAGTTCTTAAGAAATGTCCTTTTCAATGAATCCCCCAAACTCTGACCACATAGTCATGCATATTCACCAATCGGCCACACCATACAGTTAATGCCACCAAAACGACTCTGACCTGTTGTGCCTGTATTTAGTGAAACCATACTATGTATTTTTACAGATCATTTTGTTAACAACTCAGCTGAAAATACAGACATTTCGAAATTAACATATCATTTTATGGTTTGAGCAGAGTTGTGATTTGTGCATGTTTATTATCGTACATTTTCATGCTTTGAAAATATAGTTTTATCAGGGACGTTGACCTCTAAACATGTTGAAATGATCTGATTTCAGCATGTGCAATTTACAGTATATTTACCACTGTTGTCACTATTAGCCTTCTTTATCATAAAATAAGATGGTGAACTCTGTCCTGCCCTGTACCCGATGCTTGTCATTGCACAGAGTAAACACATAACCAAACTTCGCTCGTAACTATGCAGTAGAGCGTCACATTTTGTCCAAAGCAGATCCTTGGTAGGCATGTGGATCAGGATTTTGACACATCAACCAGGACAAACAGGCAGCGTGTGGCTACATGAGATGAAGCGGTCACACAGGTAGAACCTGATCAACGAATAAGATTCTGTCAAAGATATCTTGATATGCACACACTTAAGCACCGTTGACAGGAAAAATTCCATGAATGCCTCTGCTCAAACTGTACAGCAGGCATAGGACGCCAGAAGTGAAATGTTCATCGCCAAGGCACATGATGCCCAGTGAGTGTGGCAGATTTAAATTGGATTCCTTTGGGGGGGGGCAAAGCTCTTGTGTCTGAGTAACAGTAGATGAAACGGGATCAATCCATTTTCACAAAATATTTTCGAAATATCATTTAAAGTGTGGGGGTGACTTGACCAAACTAAGTTTCCATTTCTGTGCATCACACGCTGAGGACTTGTGTCGCAGTGAATCAGGGTTTGAGCAGCTGAGAAGGAGAGGTTGCCTGGAGAACGCTCTATTTATGGTTGTTAGGGAAGATGGTGTTTGCAGTAAGAATTTCCCACGATTGTGACTATGAACTAACCTTTACTCCCTCTCACCCTTTTAAGAAAATGGCCCAAACAGTAGATTCCTCACTTTAATTACTTACAAAGGTTACACACTTAGAATGTATGTATTGTCCTGTCATATATTAGTTTCTTTAGCTGAGTGAAAAGCAGTCAGAAGCTCTAATCCAAGAATGGGATTAGAGGAACAGCGCTAATGTAATTTATTACTATTCTGATGTGGGAACCAGTGCAGGGTTGTTCTATATAAAAAAGGGAAATGGAACACATTTCTGGCAGTGCGATTCTGTGCCTTGCTTGGCAGCAACAGCAGCTGTGGTTGGGCCGTGCGAGTGCGTGTTCATAAAATGATGTACATTTGCGGTTTAGTGAGTCATTTCCCCATTTTAGCTTTTAATAGTCATGATCATCTGAGAGTGATGAGCTGCCAGGATCTTTTTCCACCCACTTAACTTCAGCAATTTGAACAAAATCCCAAGTGTCTGGACGTGTAGGCTTTCAGTTTATAATTCTGCCTAAAACACAAATCTTGTTGCTAGACAGTGATTGAGTTTCATAAATCATAACGTGTCTTTATTCCCCTTAACCACCAAACCGCATTTGAGCACATTTTCCAGAAGTAGTTGATGTCTTATGATTTAAACTGCAATGTAATTAGTTGTAATGATTTAGTTATCTTCTAAGCATATTAGAATAAGAATCAGCCAGATTAATACTACTGATGCAGCTGTACGTCTCAGAAGCGAAAGGGACAATTGAACAATATAAAGTCTCTCTGTCTTATACGTCCCGGTGTTACCTACAAAAAGACAAAACTAAACTAACGTAACGGTTTAGTTGACGTAGTAAAAATACACATTCTGGAAAGTGCACTTTTGTTGATTTCAAATTGTTATGGAACGTGTGGCCTCTTGTTCGTTGTCCAGACTGGGACTCCCTCAGGTCAGAAAGTGTTCTCTAACCTAGAACATCAGGTCTGACGCAACCCACTGACGGGAATCCTCTCCTGAACTTTCTTGGAATTGGGAAATCAGCCTGAACTGTTTGTTCATCTTATTTGTTTTACTGATCTCATGAAACCTGCTTACTTTGCTGATTATTGTTTTAAATTAGGCATACAGAGTCATTTTTTGTGTGTGTATGTGTGCTTTATTAAAATGTAGACAAGATTTGGTTTGTTAGAGTTATCTGGTCCTGTTCTGACAGACTTGTCTGATTCAGAAAAATAATCACCACTCTCTCGTTTGCATATTCATATCTCTGCATCGCTCCAATCGGAGAGGTCGTCTTGCTGAGTGGCCACTTGGACAGTTGGGATGTGGGTCAAGGCGCCATGGATGACGGAGGGGGAGCCATGATTTCCTGGGAGGCCCTTTCACTCATCAAGGACTTGGGTAATATAGAGACAGATGTAGTATATATAAAGACGCTTATATTACGTTGCAGGGTTCGTCACAGAGGGACGTCCGCAGACCGAAACATTTGCAACCTGTAGGAATGCAGAAAAATATAAAGAGAGCAGAAGCTTACACAAGCTCATAAACAAACAAAGCCACATGAATGATTTACTTTGTTACTGGTATTTAGCTTTACATAAGACCAGTGGTTTGGGAAAAACACAACCCTACAACAAGAGAAGTGGAATTAAAGTTACATTAACCAGAGCAAATTTTCTATAATAATCCTTTAAATAACTTCATTTACCAGTTAGTGGATACCTTTACGAACAAGTAGAGCATGTAGTTCTAAACTAAGGGGCAAATTGCATCTTCTCAGACCATAAACACTAGTTTCCTGCAGCTGTTTGTAGAAGACCAAGAACGCACATCTCCAGGACTACATTAAACTTGTAAATGTCATTAAATTGCATCCATACATTGATGTTGAGCCATATGTTAGTACAAGCTGTTTTATTTCTGCATACTAGGGCATCGCTGCTGCTTTGAGGTTGTATTTATGATCTGTTTGCAGGCTTGTGTCCGAGGAGGACCCTTCGAACGGTGCTGTGGACAGCTGAAGAGCAAGGTGGAGTCGGATCGCAGCAGTACTATAATTTGCACGAGGTACTGTCTCCTGTTACTGCAGTGCCTGATAGGAAAGAGGCTGTAACATCGACAAATACTGTTCTCTCATTGTGAGTATGGCAGAAGGGAACTGAGTTGCAGTACCTTTTGGTGTTAAAAAACTACACTTTCTTAAAGAGAGATACAGGACCAAGAGTACATTTTTATGCTGCTGATTGGTCTGAAGGATCATGTTTTCAGTTTTCTCCATTTTGAGTGAGATACTGTTTGTCAGAAACGCCTTGAGGGAGTTCCTTGAAATTTCATTAAAAGATGAATTGATCACAATTTGTTGGTTAAAGCTCAAAGTCACTGCCTGTGGATTCACAAAACATGTTTTTGATCAAAACCCAAACCAATTGTCTCTGCCGCCATATTCGAAGATGTTCGTGAAGCGTTTTCCTTTTTGGAGATTTTGAGGTGGTTCTGGTTCTCCAATCAGTGAACACTAATAGACACAGAGTATTGTCGTTCGCTATAAAATAAGCTCATTGTGTGTGCTGATATTGAGCTACAGGTGATTGCACCATGTGGCAAAACTCTATATCAAACTTCTGTAAATACAGTCTGCAAATGAAGACGACATGTTTTTCACTGAAATGTAGACATTGGAATCATCCAGTACATGTGAGTATAGTGATAGCTTCCATGCTTCCCTCCAGTCTTAAGTACATACAGTATATTTTGTTACTACATGGATGTAAACTGCAACTTGACCTGTTGGCTGAGGCTTAAAACTGAGCCAAAGGTGGACTTCTAGTTCAACTTGAATGAGTTTAGGCAGCGCTTTCAGTAGCTGCAGCGGTTGGCTGAATGTGTTTGAACTCACAAGATGGCTTAAAACTTTACCACATTTTTGAAGACATATGAAGATTATAGAGCAGCTCACTGCTTCCATTGATTCCAGTTCCATTTGAATTATTCAGACACTTCAAAGTTTGATTTTTTTTTTTTTCAGAGCCCTTGCTGTCTTTCTCTGTTTTCCTCTTCATCAACTTCCTCTCCCCACCTAGGCGGAGGTGTCCAACTTCAACCTGGTCATGGAGTCCGACACAGGAACATTTGCCCCAGTGGCTCTACGGTTTAATGGCAACGATGCGGCACAAAAGGTCGGGTTTAACAAATATCAGTATTAATTCAGGCTTAAAAGTTTGAATGATTCTGGAAAGTATAAATTCCATACTTTTACTTCACAACTTTATTAAGGACACAAACATAGGCCCAAAGCAGAATAATAAAACAAGCTTAAAAGATTTAAGACAGTAAACACATATTTTTTAAAAGAATTACATGATCAAATCAGTCACCTTCACCTGTGGGAGTGCCAACATCCTCACAGCCCTGATAAAAACCGACAGAGCTAAACTCAGGAAGGGTTAAGGCATGAATAATGGGATGTTCTGAAACTGTCACCCTCCCACATCCACTCCGTACTTCACACTAGACTGTCTTATTTGGCAGCGAAAGCAGAAAAACCCTGCTTAATGCAGAACTAATTTCTCATATGTGGATGTGTCACTGTGGCATATTAACATGGTCACAGAAAGTTCACTATGGACTTGTAGTGTAGTGTCCGAAATATGTACCTCCATAAATGTATTTCCAACTGAGGGAATAACAGAACCATGTCTGTAAAGGTGTGGTGTATCTGTATCTACAGGTGATGGAAGAAGTGGTCAAACTGTTGGCTCCCATTAATCTGACCACATTGGAAGGAAACGCAGAAGGGCTAGATATCGAACCATGGATGCAGGCAGGGGTACCGGGTGAGCTGAATTAATATGTCTGAGTTTTTTAAGTAGAACCTCTGAGAGAGACGTGATAAAGAAACTGATAAAATCCTTTTTGATTGGATCAGGTCAGGATTTAAAAAGGCTGCTGTCAGACAAAGTAGCACAGACCAATGCAGTAACATTTTGTAAAAGTTTTTCTGATTGTTCATACCGGAACTTTATTATCTTATAATATGACTATTTTTTATGTTGAGTTAGGTTTCCAGTTTGTCCAGTGTGGTGTATAAGCTTGAACTGGCACAAGTTTAACTTTTGGCATTTGTTAGATGTACAGTATGTGATGAGAGCTAGCAGTACCAGCTAGAAGGAGCCCCAGGACAGCCAGCGTGAAGCCTTGGTTTGATCCACTCTGTTTGCCCTGTTAAAGTTACTACACTACAATCTAAACACAAATCATCTTTTCCTATGCCTGTTTCAAAGAGAAATCCTGTCTGTGCAACAATTCAGCCAGAAACATGAAACAGGAACTCATTGAGGTGCACCATTGAAATGTAGCAACTGACATCTTTTCTCAAATTGCATTAGGCTGAAGGGTTTTTATTTTATTAAATACTTTTGCAGTAAACTTCAGAAGAATGTGCGTTAGGTTGAATGGTTTGCATCAGAAATAAAGATACGAAGTGTTTTGGTTGTGGTGCTGTTATAAGCTGTTAACACTCTAATTTCCATTATGTTTCACCTGGGAGTGGTTGAGTCACTCTCAACACATTAAAGTCGGTAAAATTCGGTCTACAGGTCCACCCTGACCTATCGTCCAGAATCAAACTGGTTTGAAAACTGTTATACCAGCCCAGCCGTCCTGCGTTTCTAGCTTTGGAGAATTTTGGTGAATTTTTATTTGGTGATCCAAACATCCTCTTTAACCCTGTCTTCAAATTGCAGAAGTGAAATTGCAATGTACAAAGAAGGATGTTGTATAGCGTTACTTTAAAAGAAGTGAAAAAATACACGACCACATACAATTTTAAAGATGTCATTGAATGACGTACACCACAAGTATCGTTGGATTAGTGCGGATGGGATTACTTTCCAGAGATGTTCTGGAGCCATATTAGATAAAAATAGATCAAAAGTTGAACTCTTTAACCATTCATGACAAAATAAACATTTATTTCCTTCAGTTGTACTTGTGTGGACCCAGCTGAACTCGCTGGCAAGAAAAGGCTGCTCATGAAATGAGATGCTTGTCAGATGACACTTTAAAATACAAACGCTAAACTTGCTTCATTTAACTAGTTGAATGACTCTAAAATTTCACAAGTACCGCCAGGGGTTCCCTAAACGTCAACACAGGGAACTAAGTTTTCTACAAGCACAGGTCTTCTGGACTCAATGGGTACTCCCTCCTCTAAATGATAAAGGATCCATAACGAGGCTGTGACTTTACACAAACAGCAGTATGACATTATCCTTTTGATTACAGCACTTAAGCTTCCCAACCTGAGCTTGCTTTCAAAGGCTCATTTAAAGGTTCGTGTAAGCATTCAGAGTTACAAAAAACCCCACAACAACACAATTTATACTCTTCCTCACAATATACAACCCCAAGCTTGTGATCAGTATTGCTCCGCCTCTCTCTTCGCCCTGCAGAGAACCATTGCTGGAGGATCAAACCGGACGTTTGACATAGTTAATGGATTTAAAATCGGTGTTTGAGCAGTTGATTCTTCAACGTGTACCGTTAATTGGGATCATTTATATCTCATCTTTTCCTCCATGTCTCATCCAGGCGCTAGCATCCATGTGGAAGACAGTCGATACTTCTTGTTCCACCACAGCGAGGGTGACACCATGAGCGTTCAGGACCCCCGAGAGATGAACCTGTGCTCAGCGCTGTGGGCCGCCGTTGCCTATGTCGTGGCAGACCTAAAGGAAATGCTGCCCAGATAAATGATCTTCAGACAAACTGCTGAGCCTCAGAAATCCTTTAAAATCAGCACAGATGGGGACAAGCAGGACAGATATTTTTAATATAGCTGACAGGTCTTCTTTCGCTATTTTCCACCAGGGCATATTCAGATCATGTGACTAGAGGTACCAACAAGTTGGGTTGATTCTTAGCTTCATACTATAAAGATTAAGGGGGACATATTCTGTGAATGAAATTCAGATTCATCTGTTGGCAGGTTTCAGGGTTGCTTTATCGTCAAATCCTATCAAATCCTTGAATTAGCTCGGCAATTCCTGTTCTACTTTTAAGGAAACATATGTTATCTCCAAAATATAGCCATATAATTTAAACTTTTGATTTTTAAAGGTTCAAATTACATTTTTTTTTTTTTTGTTTTGCAAATTGGACGTCCAAAGAATTGAGTTCATGTGTGAATAAAGACTCTATACTGTTAATATGCATAATGTAGCGCTAAAGCAGAATTATATCCAGTCAGTATCAAAGATTTTGTATTGGGGCAGAAAAATAAAGGCATATATGATCGTTCATACTTTTTTTCTTTTTTTTACATAAATAACAGATGTTGATAAGAGACAATTAAAAAAAAAATCTTTCGAATTGAGCTCGTTTTTTTTAAATGGTTAATTAACTGAGAAAAAGAGGAAGACTTTCTATCAGGTTCTGCTGCAAGATGGCTGAAAATAGGATTGTCTTTTGGTCAGTGAGACCCTGAGTCAAACAAATTAAACAGGCTAATGAATAACAGTGTGTTGAGAAATTATTGTGGTGTTATCAAAAAGAACAACCTCGCCTTTAAGTTGGAGATCAATCGTTTGCAAACATGTTCACTATTACAGTTCCTGCCTGTGTTCTGATCAACTGTGGCCACATTTACAGGATTTTCTGCAAGATATTTACATCAAAACCACCTCGGTCGTGTAATATCGCCAACAAACGTTGCGCTGTTACTTAAATCTGCTCTTGCTATCAATCATGCAGTTTCTCTCACAAAGGAAGGAGGAAAAGAGACAAAGTGATGACAAATGAAACGTAGTTAAGAGAAACAAAAAAGGCAGTTGATTGGCAGAGAGTAAAAAAAACCCCAAACACATAGAGGAGGAGAAGAAGTCAAGAGGTCATCATTTTGTGGGCACCATGCAGACCAACCACAGCAGATACAGCACACACACAGCTGGTCGTTACCCAATTAAGTGATCAGTCAGCGCTTGTGAGGGCTGATGTCACGATTAATCAGCCAGCCAGTGCAGATACAGTCATGTTGGAAACGCGGGCGTATGTGTGTAGGTGTGTATCTGTGTTGAAACAAAGCTGCGCAACGTTCAGCCTCATCTGCCAGTGAGTCACTCAGACAGTTTGCTGAGAAATACACACACACATACATATGCTGCCGACATGATCGGCAGAAAACCACGCGCTCGTCAGCAATACGCAGACATCTGGCAGACAGTGTTTGATATTTCCCTTTTCAGTGAGGTCCGATGTGTTTGAGGATGTCTTGATCTCCGGTAAGACTGTTTTTAAATGGTGGTTGTACATCGGACTCGTGCAGCTGCACACAAACGCTACACAGAGATTTGTGTGATGTCCTTTCGCTTGCATCGCACACGGAATGCAGTAAATAAACCAACTTGATGCTGCAGAAGAGAAGGGATTTTAATTCTGTGCATGTATGCACACAGTCGTTCATTTCTATCACTTCTCAAAGATCCCACTGGAGTTTTCACTTGTTCCACCCGTTGATTTGCAGTTTCCTGTTTTTGCACGAAAGGCGAAAATCGGCACCAAGTTTGCCTCGATTTTCATGGTTTCTGGCTGTAACAAAAACATATCTGTCTAGTTTGTGATCTTGGTAGAGATTAAACCGCCCAAACATGTTCTCATTACAGGCAGAAAAACGTCAAAAATGGAAACCACAACAACGTAACAATTATTCTAAAGAATTACCAAAAACAACAGCAAGTCCAAAGACGTTTAGTAAACGTTATTTCTTATTAAACAGCAGAGGGATTCCTCCGTGCATTGCTCAAGGATTCATTGGAAGCAGCTGTCTTGCTTTCCCTTCCTGTTGGTATATTCAGGCTTTTAACAGGTGTTTCACACTAATAATCACTGCTTTTGGTACCGTTTCACCGACTCGTTTTGACGAAGACAAGGTATGTACAACACCTTCAGTATACTTAATGAAGCCACGGCAAACTTCATTATATGAGCATTTTCAGAATTATAGGCTCTCAAAGTAAATATGGGTCAAAATGTACTGCTTTCTATTTTGCATTACTTTATTTGGTGGCATTTTTGAGCTCCAGTTACTTAATTCGTAATAGAAAAGTGCAATATCCACTCCAGGTGTCACAATCTAAAGCCAAATTCTGTTGTTTGTTTTTTTTTTTCCTTCAACATGATTCTTTCTGTAACCCACTTTGAGCAGTAGCCTCAGGGGACAGAGAGGTAAAGTTGTAGGCTACTGCACAAATACCTGTTTGAAACATTTCACAGGTAAACAGGTTCACTGGGAACAGGTGATAGTATGAGTATTATGGGTATGGAGGAATGCTCAGTTGTTCACCAACAAAGATACAAACACCCGACTGTACGGAGGCTACTACTGAATAAGCTGGGACGACTTTCTTAGACGGTTTGTTTGCACGACTGCATTGTTGCTTGTAATCATAAATCCCCTGTCAGAGTCAAAGCTAGAGCTGTACGAGGGGCAGGGATGCGAAACACAAAAGGGGCAACAGCAGTAAAAGTGGGGACTCAGTGTACACGTGCAGTCGTGGTCCATTTATGGGTAAAAAGGGGCAAACTCTGGTTAACATTATTATTATTATATTTTACTCAAATAGTTGAGGCATTGTTAACTATTTACAGCCACATGGATAGCAAGTTGATCTAGTGCACTCACAGTACTGTGACCACTAAAAGTCACCTTATCACTGGAGGAGAGTCACACTTTTCTCTTTTTCTGTTGATACACAGTGAAGATGATCTCTCAATTTACATACATGCTGTATGTAAAAACTTATAACATTGGACCCTCCCGCTCACTCATTAGTGTTGTAGAAGACATCATGTGGAACAATTATTTTGGTGAACGTCACCCCATATGGATATTAGTTTTGTTAAGGTCTTACAGTATCGGATACGATAAGTCTGGTATTAAAAGTATTTTTTGGCAATAAATGTACTTAAAAATCAAAAGTGCAAGTTAAACTAAATTCACATATATTCAGATTCGTATTATCCTGGGCAATTATCAGATCCAGCTTCAACAAATAAATTAATTTAAAAATGCACTACTTGGTCCTGACTTGTCTGAGGGGGCAGCCATACAGTCTGAAACCTCTCCGTACAAAGAAGAGTAATGCATGTGTGTTCTGCTCTACATGAAATGAGTGCAAAATGGAATTTCCTGACAGGAATAAATAAAATGACTTGTTCTTCTTAAGCAGAAGTGAAACTAATTAATAACATGTACTGATGTTTTTTGGGCCATTTTTGTAAACCCAGTAATTGTATTTTTGTAGCCTGCAGTTAAAGCCCTTTCAAGCAACTGCATCACAACTCATCACTAGTCTGAATAACATTAATTGTATTTAATTTTGGGGTATGTAGCTTCTGTATTTTTTTTGTGATACATTGCTGTTTGGCTGCAATTTTCTCTTTTTTTAAAAAAAATCTATTAAATTACAGAATTGATGGAACACTGAAAATGTGATTACACAAAGAATGGTGTAATTTTTAATGGTGGAGAAGAATAGTTGCCATATTTTTCATGAGGGAATCATATGTTTTACCATTAGTATATAATAATAAATCAGATTTTCAGTGGAGGAACACATATTTAGTGTTACCAATTCCGTTACCAATCCAGTGCAAAATGTGGCCAAAGTCTCCTCTTCTGCTCCTGAGGAGGGAGGGATATGGAAGCGGCAGGTGGGGTGACATGATGGACAAAAAAGAAGGGATCATACAGAGGAAAACAGGAAGTAAAAGGTAAATCATTTTCTCAGGCAGCATGCTGACCAACACAGTAAATCAAAAAAGTCAGCACTCCCATGAGGTGATGTGAGGATTACTCATCCAGTTGATCCAGATAATCATGTCATGAGGAGTGTGTGTTTAAACAAAGCCACACAGCTTTTAGCCAGTTTCAATTGAAGTTGCCCTCATGTGCCAGGAGTTATTTTAGTAAAGAAACACACAGACTAGGTATGTTGAACACTCACTGAAACACACATGCCGTCATAAGCACCTGGCAGAATGAGCGTCTGAAAGGACATTACAGTTGTTTTAATATAAAGCTGGGTTTGTTTTGACGATCACTACATCTCCTGCATGTGATTTTAAACAGCAGTTTTTTTTTAAGCATTACACAGTAAACCATTTAGAAGCGAAAACCTGCCTTTTTTTCACTTCATAGTGTAATCTGTGCTTATAGGTATTTTAGATATACATGTTTTCGTACCATTACAATTCATAATAAATATAAAAAGATGTATTTTTGCCTAAGCTGTGGTGTAGTTTCTGTAGTAATTTGAACAGTGCCATTAAACATTTCAAGTCTGCGTTGCACATCATTGTCCTTGAACGCAGCACACGGCAGTCTGTTTTATCCAAACAACGCGGACATTAGCATATATCGCCACCTTGTGGACAACATCCAGCACTGCACCAAACTTCCTGCTGCAGTACAACTCCAAAACGTTTGTGAAGCTGTAAAATAAAATAAACAGGAATGTGATCATTTGGAAATGGTATGTGTTTACTGCCAATGGTTTAACAAAATGTGTAAAGTCAATCGTTTAACAATGAAAGGTTTTGTTGGAAGCAGGATTGAATGTGTTTATCCTCCAATTGGTTCAACTCTGCTTACTCTTACGGACAATAGACTAAAAAAAACAACTGTGATATTATGAAAACTTACTTTATTCCCAACATGAAAAATTTTCTCAGATAAAATAAGGTTTTTATCAGGCGTAAGGGGACTTTATGACATTCAAATTTCAATTTTGGTCCTAAACCTATTAGACAGATAAACGCCAACAATTGTTACAATTAACATTTAATTAGAAGCAAGAAAATTTTGACAACAGCAAAAGTCACTCTGGGAACACACATAACCACATGAAGTTCATTCTTTGACAGGTTCACGTAGCCACAGGCCTTCTGGAGTTGAACACCTTGACACCATTTTGCATTGAAGATCGAGCGTATTTGGTCAGGAGCGCTCCGGTGGTTTGTTTCTCTCCGCACAGGTCCCTGGAGGACGGAGAACACATCATGATCTGAAATACTCGTGTGATTCCTTTACACTGTGATTTCGTGCCAACTTCCTCGACGCGTGACACCTACTGTATGTAGGGCGTGATGTCGTCTTCTGTCCACTTCTCCTTGAGTGTGAAGAGGTGGTTGAAGCGCTCCAGCGTGTCCTCTGGGAGATCCTCCACCTTCAGCAGGCAGATGGTCTCAGGACGGGAGGTGCGGTCCACCAGGGCGACGCCCTGAAGGAGGAGTCAATAGAAATGAGTGGAGTGTGAATGCTGTGAGGGGTTTTTTTTCTCTGCTCAGAGTGCAGGATTAAAGAGAAGCACAAGCCGACCTTTAACTGTTCCAGTCTTGTGCCCATGCCCTCCGGGATGCTCTGCTGCCACACGTCTAGAAACTCCCCCAGGTTGAATTTAACAGCGTTCTGCAGCAGCATCAGCGCCACGGCCTTACACACATTATCCTCATGTAGTGCATAAAACACTTGGTCTGTACCGAGGGAGGGGGACACAGAGGTGTGAGTACTGTGAAGTGGCTGTGTTGGAATACTGAGTCCTCACAGATTGTTCTTTACCGTCTTCATTGTAGCGTTTCCCATAGCAGTTCAAACAATGCTCGATCATCTCTCTGTGACAGACAGAAAAGATCTTGGAATGAGACTCATCCAGCCAAGTTATAACCTTGTTGTCCCATTTGGTTCATTTTTTTTGGTCATCCACACCACCAGAAATAAACCCGACTTTCAAGTGTCAATATTGACAGTGACTTACTTGGGTTCTAGTGGCGCCAACTCTGCTAGGCAGGTTTGGAGGGGGACCTTGTCGAAGGACCACGACTCAGAATCCACCAGCTGAGTCACGTGACCGAGCAGCTTCATCTCATAGTCAAACTCCAGTAGACGCCAGTAGCCTGGACAACAGAGAAGACAACCTTGGTAAACATCCGGTATTAGATCTGTCATCAATCTATTAGTAGTTATTCCAATCAAATCCGAGTTTACCGTCAATCTGGCAAGCGTGGATGGTCGGCAAATGGGCCTTTATCTCTTCTTCACTGGCCTGAATCCTCTCCAACAGGTCCTGCATTGTGTACTGGTAACAGAGGGAGACGCTCACTAACAGGCAATATTAACATTCAAACGAGTCATTATTGGTTATTGTTATGATTATTTTCACAATCAACAGATCATTTAGTCCTAGGGGCTTAAAAAACAATCGACTACATATTTTTTAAGCAACTAATGTTGATCTACCAGTTTTAACTCAGAAACTCAAAACAGTGAAACACTTAATATACCTACATGTTTAGTTAAAAAACATTTACTTCCAGTAAGGACAAGATAAACAATACATTAGATACAGAGGCATCATGGAACACTACTCATATATTAGGGTGTATAAATTGGTCATTTTTACAGCATGTGAGGCCTCGTGGATGGATGATACTGAGAGCATCAAGACTTCACCTTAACCCGTAACACTCTGTCCTGCAGGACATTATGACTGATAAATACCCTGTTTTCTGTATTCTCTTCCTGCCCTCCTACAGCAGGTCCTTCATAAGGGTTCTCCATTAAAAGCTTCTTCAGTTTCTTCAGTCTGGGACGCTGTTTCCTCAGCTCCCAGTAGCTGTTACAAAATCCCCAGATCTACGACAGACGGAGTCACAAATATAATGAACTGTATGTATGACACAGGTTGTGACTGTTTGTGTCAGCGGTACAGTATCCCCGTGTGTTGTTTGTGTTTTCTGTACCTGATTGTGCACCACACGAGGGCTGTCCTGGCTGTCCGTCAGCTGGTCCGCTGTTCTGCATCCCGGCACGAACAGCAGCAGGTTGGATGTGTCTGCGATTTTCAGCTCATAGGTCTTGTCAGCAGTACAGACGACCGCGCGCTCGTCCTTATCCCCTCGAATCACCAGGCTGCAGACAGAGAGGAATGCTCTTTAGAACTGACCATTTGCCTCTAAAGGATGAATTTCATCAGAGGGGGTCTTTAAAGCTGCAGGCAGGTGTAGGCCGGTGCAAAATTAAAGAGACACAACAGTCACTGGTCATAGGGACTGAAGCCACCATTGAGCGAACCACCCGAACCATGTTGAAAAGAAGTAGCGAAAGATGGTTTAGATGCCGAATTTATTCAACGATTCGTGAAAATTATGCAAAATTAAGTGATTTAAAAGTTTATTAGTATAACTCTGCTCCATTAAAATATTCACTGGTTTCAGGAATTTCTACTTTTCTTGTTTTATTTTACTGTAAGTCATCTCATTCAGGCCTTTTCAAGGTTTTTTTTTTTGACATGTAGTGTGTTTACGTCTTTTAACCTGTGCAATAATCCGTCTTGTGATATTCAGATTTTATGACAGAACAGCACAGAAAACACTTGCTGTCGGCGTGTCATCGTTCGGTAAACACAGTGTAGAAGTTACCTCTGTCCAGCCTCTATGTGTTTGCACAGCGTGTCGTCCAGCTCCATCAGGACGTAGTCTGCGGATGAAACGTTTTCCCCGAAGGACAGACACTGGATTGTTTTCTGTAGGTCCTCCTCTTTCAGTTTGGCGATCTGCAGGGTGGCCTGGACCTCCTCTAAAGTCCTCGTTTTGTGCTGAGACATTTATATCGACTAAAGAAACACGCCACCCGTGTTGTAAACTACAAAATAAGTGAAACTAATACACTGATAGCGCTTTGCGGTAGCACTCCACGAGCGTCAAATTTCGCCGCCCTCTTTCTGTCGCGGGAAATAAGTTTTCTTCCTCTTCTATAATATTGTCAGTTCGGACGCTTCTCGACGTATTACTGCCCTCTGCAGGACAAGTTTAATAACATCTTCATATTTCCAACCACGAACTGTGAAAGGTGATTTAGTGGCGCGTGTGGTTATTCTCAAATTGGCTAAAGAAAGATTTGTTGGGAAAATTATGTGTCTCCTCTAGTTCTGACAATCTATGTTACATTTACTGAGCTAGATAACGGGACAAGAAAAGCCGGCTGAGGTTAGCTGGAGGTGTGCGGCGTCAAAATATTACCGGATAGAAACTACTACGTGACATAAAATAAATGCTAATATAATCATTCTCGATTCAAACGAAAGTTGCCATTGAGATGTAGCGTCCTCCAACGTAAACGCGGGCCGTGGATTGATTGTCGTGCTGTTTTGTTTTGCTTACTTTGGAAAGTAGGAACGCTGACATTTTAAATCATGTTTCAGCCGAGAAACAAAACCAAACGAACCGCCACTCACGTTGAGGGTCAAAAGCGTCACTGAAATGTGTTAGCAGTGTCGGAATGTCAAGTTTCTCCAGATCTGCCCAGGTGACCACACACAGCATTCCTCACATTTTCTTATTTAAGCGAATTTCCATCTTCTAAATTAGACGTTTGTGTGCGTGGAGGTTCGTGACAGCCGATTTACGGAACGTTAGCTAACGAGCTAGCTCCGGTCTGTGTAGTGTGATGGTGGATATCATTGGAGATTATTATGTTGTGATGGCACAAGTTGCTGGTGTGGATCTATTAAATCTGTGGATTTGTGCTGTGGCGATCAGTAAATGAAGATATTTGTTTTTGCATCGTTGGATATTAGTTACAGGTTCTTCATTGTATTCTAAAATTATAATTCATTATCTATTACTTTCGATGGAAATTGTTTAATAAATGGTTTCTAAGTTGCGCCTCCGTTAAGTTGCCACCCGGTCAAATGCCCTTTTACACCATTTCGACTCGATGTCTTAGGAAAAGAATGGGTTTGACTAAGAAACCTAACGATGCAGGTATTGTATTAAAGACCAAGTCGTGACTGTGTGACAGTGAACTGAAGTGGAATTCTCACATTATCTGCCCCTTTTCCTGCTGTGAAGTGACAGAATGTCTTGGTGGAAAAGACTGCTGTCATAGAAAATTCAGCCCTTGGCTTTTATACAATTAAATTTGCATTGATTTTAAGTCAGTAAGTTTATTTAACCCAATCATGAGCACCTTGGTCACTCACCTGATGGACTGTGGGCCCCGCGTACTGAGGCTGAGCCTTCAACAGCGGCCTGGGTCCTGTGCCTACTTCCCCCTCTCTCCCATTTCCTGTTGCTCTCTTCACCACCCCAGAAATGAACACAGTCTTTCTCTCTTTCTATTGTCAGCAATGGGCTACCTTTGCTCGTTCCTGGTTCCTGGTTGATGCGAGGATGCAGCCTCCCGGGAAGCTCGCCACCATGTGTTCTGTTAGATTACAGGGGAAACACAAGCCCATCTATCACGCACTGAGTGAGTCCAGTCTGCCGCGGAGCACACTGTACACCTCTAAAGTCATGAATAACTTCTTGAATATAACACTCATGCTGTGAGTAGATCTCTGTTTGAGCTACCCTTGGTTTAACGTTGTGACTGTGGCACAAAGAGACCACACGATAGCAGCAGAGGATGAGTTATAAATATTCTTGCTTCTTGGTCTGACAAACAGTCTGTTGTTTTTAGTCATTCTGGCCTAACAGCTGTGTCTGCACCCTTCTGTGTTTATTGTCATATGTGTCCATCTATTGTTTTATTTTTTAACATAGAAATAAGCCTTAAATAAAACATCTTGAACAACTTTGCAGGTGACTGTGGCGACCACGTAGTGGTAATAAACACCAGACACATAGCTTTCTCTGGGAACAAATGGGAGCAAAAAGTCTACTCGTCTCACACAGGGTAAGTTCATTCTGAAGTTGTTTATAGACCATCTGGAAAATGTTTCAAGAATAAAAATGTGTCTCACTATTCCTGTGTGCTGCTAACCATAAAACTCCTGCTGTCAGTTGGAGCTGTGTTGGGTTTTTACTCAGATTTGATTTGTGGCAGTCAGTTGTTTACAACGAATAATCGGTTTTCCTCAGTAAATTTTGAGTAGGAGATGGTTGATATTTCTTATTGCTTTGCTTATAATAGTGCACTTTAAAGAGACTCACTGTGAAGTTATGTCTTTCCTTTGTTTAAAAG
>KV751343.1:5634245-5654660 GCA_001698575.1 Mola mola
AGTCCTTGTCATGTCTGATATATGCATTTTATCTTTTAAATACAATTCTGTGTAAAAGACCACCCTCAAGTTTTATAGACAGTCCATGTTTATTTCTCAGTCTATACAACCATAAAATACAGTAAATATGTTTACAGTATTAAAAGGATAGGCAAAACATTTATTATAGGCTAAAGTGACAAATATTTAGTGTTCCCCGCCCTCAAACTTAGCATGTTTAAAACTCACTCGGGTAGATGAGATGAGGTTTACTGCAATTATCCTCTTCTGTATTACACCAGATGTATTCAGGACATGTTAAAAGCTTCTAATTGATTGTTCAAGCTACATTTGGTTGTTTTTTTTTTGTTGTTGTTGAGTTATATATAAACATCTTGTACTGGTTTAAATCCTTGGAAACTTGCTATTATGTAAGACCAACTTTAAACCATATCATTCTATTCAAAATACCAAAGATCACAGAATTTGACAGACATAAAATCCTGCATTTGCATCTGCAGGGGAAGTTAATAAAATGAAATAAAAGACTTTCTCCCCTTGAAATTATTTTAAGATGTGTACTTTAGCAGATCACAGTTACCTTTGTGTTTATTATTTTCTGCATTTTCTGGTTGTTTCTTAAAGAGACTGAGAAATTAAACATGGTTATTAAAACGTTGCAAAAACAGCAAAGATGCTGGTAGCCTAAAACTTTTGCACATTACCACATATGTGTCAAACAGTTAAGAATCAAATAGAGTTTCAGGCACATTAAAGCCTCAGCAGCTTTAAAAGTTCATCATGTGCAACATGGACTGACTTTGCTTGTCTTATTGTTCAAAGGTACCCTGGTGGATTCAAACAAGTCACAGCTGCGCAGCTGCACCACAAAGATCCAACAGCTGTAAGTGTCATCAATCGATAACTTTTTTTCTTTCAAAATCATTATTTAAAGAGAATTCTATGGTCTCAGAAATGCCACCACCACAAATATTTCAGCATGGATTCTTATTAAGAGATTTGACCCACATTCTGGGAGATTAGTCTTAATTTTTATTCTGTCTGCGGCAGAGTAGGTGTTTCCTGACTTTTATCCCTTTCAGATGCGCCGCTCGGCATATAAATATGAAACTCAGAGAACAGGGAGTAACAGCACTGGATTTGTGCTCATTAATGGGGTGTCTGTTGTTCTCCGAAACTCAGTATGAGAATGACAGTTCAAGGATAACTCCTGCTGTTCTGGTTTGTTGCATATTCATGCTTTCAGGGGCTACACTCTTCACTGTGCTACACAAACAGGGATAATTCCAGTCAGAACTTGGTGGAACAACAACTGTGAAGATATGTCTTGGGATAATGTATATTTTTCGTCAAAAGGTCAGTTGAAAAGACCAAAACCCATCAGTAAGTTGCTTAAAAAGAAACAAATATTTCCACTCTTGCCGAAGCCTGATGGAGTTTAGGCTTCACTGAGACCGAATCAGGCGTTGTGAAAACACCGCTCGTCTACTGAGCTTTGAGTGGGTGTAATGTTGTAGCGCAGCAGCCCTGTGGCAAATCATTAACACAGAATCAAATTTTGGTGAAAGGCAACCTAATGTCACACTGGCTGACAATGTTGTTGTTCAGGCTACATTTCTGAATTGATACTATTAATAAAGCCATACTTAAAATGGAAGTCCTTTATGTTTTGTTAAAAGTGGTGGTTATACGGTTGGTGTTCAGGTGGTGCGTTTGCACTAAAAGTGCCAGGAAGTTTTAGTTCTGGGGACTTCTGTTAGGAACTAAAGGGTTCCTATGGCCCACTGCATGTGTTTCCACCTCCACTGGGAAAAACGATGCAAATCAGCCTGATGACCTTCTCATTTCGCGTCACCGTATTCAGTTCCCACCGGATTTCGTCTTCTGCATAAACGCACTGCACGACCTGCGCCCTGTCGTCGGTCCATCTGTTGTACACTTTCTTCTGTGACTCCATCTTGAAGTACAGTGAAACATAAAATAAAGGTCATCTGTGGCCAGGTGTGTGTCATCTGCTCTCTAAAAAATGTTAGTGGCCAGCAGACAATGGCACGTTTAACACGAGTGACCGTTTACAGAAAACTTCAGCTTTTTTGATTATAATTTATTCCGTAGAGTTTAAAACATTATAAGATGTGTGAAACATTTCAGCAATAAAATTGCAGATTCATATCAAAATTGTTTTTTTGTAAGTTGAAATATAACTGTGTTATATTGTGTTATATTGTGAATTGTGTTAATTCGGTATGTAATAATCCCTGAATCGGATCAGATGTTTGTGATATTGGAAAATATCAGATTGTTGTCCAAAGAATCAGTATCATATTGTATCATCATAATGATGCTGATGGGTTTACACCCCCAGTACATCAGGTTGAAAGGCTGAAAATGACACACAAACGTTGTGTGTTGTGGTCCGTCACACTGCTTCAGCTCTCTATAGTGTTGCCTTGTGCCTTTAAAAAGCATCATTCTGCCAGTGACGGCACCAGCAATGTTGATGAAATACTGTGCAAACTTGTTGCTGAAGGAGAAAAAACCTCTCTGGAAGAGTTCAAAGCCTCGACCTGGAATCCAGGTTTCACAGCACATCCAGAAAACCCAGAAGCGCACAAGCTGTGTTTTCTTTACATGTTTCATTTGTGGCTTGTTTATACTCATAAAATACCTTGACTGTGACTTTCTGTCTTGTGGTTGGACAATCTGTACTTGTTTGCAGTATGTAGCTTGAAAACCAGGAGAGACGTTCAGTCTGCTGCTGGCCCTTTGTGGATGAAGGCTTTAGTCCAGCTGGTGAGCACAGGTGTACATCTTTATGGTTGTGTAGTTTAAACGAGGTTTGGAGAGCAAAGAGACAGAAATAGAGATGAGTCAGCAATCCAACTGTCCAAAATCCGTCTCCGGTGCCTCTGCCCCGTGTTTCAGTCTAGTGACTTTCTCCAGGTCGACTCACATTTGTGCAACCACAGTCACATTAGAAATAAAGAGAAAAAAAAAGTGCATTTATTATAAATGCTTTTTTTGTTTTCCTTTTTTTTCAAAGAATCAATGGGTCAACCTTTTCAATGTGCTTCTCCCCGCCAGATTGTGAAGTTAGCGGTTTACGGCATGCTGCCCAAGAATCTACACCGACGCACCATGATGCAGCGGTTACACATCTTTCCCGAAGACGTAAGTGCCCTCGTGTCCCTGGCCGGATGGCTCTGCTGACGTTGTTACGCCTCAATCATCCAGTCTCATGGAAGACGGTCGGAGAGGGAGGGCACCTCATGAGACATGAATACACTCATTAATACACAGCCTAACCAATATATTGTTTGACCGATATTGTTCTATCACGGATAAATATCAGCATGTATGTTATCAATATCGAGCGACATCAAAAAATGTTGATTCTAAAGAATGCGGAAAAAGATCTTTGGGGTGATGACTATTACATTTCCAATGAGTGTTATTCTTTCAGTGCACTGCTGTCATATAGGACCATCAAAGGTCAATGTTAACCTGTAAAATATTCAGCCCTGCATTTTTCTAAATAGGTGGTCGTGAGTTAGTATTTCTTTAGCATCTTTCCTCTCTTTGTTATGGCTTTAGGCAACTATAGTGTTTTAGTTCACTGTCGTCAGGGTCGTTTTCAGTGAATCTCCCTGCGCACCTCCAGCTCAGCACCAGTTAGCCACCAGACAGTGAACACAGTGCTGCATACAGCAGCTCGAGAGGCTGATATTTTCCCTCCGGAGCCGGTGGAGACCATTCAAAGAGAGTGAATATTGGACTTGTATTCATCAGGTGGCCAGAAACACAACTCCCACTGAATACTAATGTGTTGCTGTGTGTGTGCTGGATTTAAAAACCAACAGCTTAGCGCAGACTTCGGCATCGCGCTTTGTGCCTTCTTTGTTGTCCTCGACAATGCAGCCTCTCAACCAGCTTAACATAAAAGCAGCGTATTTCGCTTTGATCACGCTGTTACGAACACAGGCCACTAATGGGTTTCCATTTAGTCAGCAGCGTTGAAGAATACCCGTCGATTCAACGGAGCGCACCTGCACGGTGCTGCTGTTGCACTGAGTTGTGTCACTGCAGTTCAAAGACATTGCTTGTGGCATTTGCTCGCTTTAGTTTTGGACAGTTTTGAAATCATGTGAAATGGCGTGAAGTGATGAGAGCCACTGGCGTAACACATCACAGCTCGCGGAATTAATCGAAATTGAAATAGCTGACCTCGGCCGCAGCCTGCCTCAAATATTAACTGGATGTAATTTTTATGGCACGTGTTAGAACGCTATCGCTGCTCCACAAACGGCAATGCAGGAACATGTGATGTTTAATATTTGACTCGTGATGTGAAACGGGAGATGTTTTGAGATAGAATTTAGCTGTGAGAAAAGTCGTTTACCTGTTAATTTATTTCGGTTCTGGTTCCATATCCTCCAGCAGACGTTTGATGTGTTCTGATCACTTTTTTAGTCATTTCTTCTGAGCTATATGGCTCTTCCAAAATTATGCAAACGCCCGTTTGAAATGAATATTAATGAGAATGACTGTCAGCTGCTTTCACTTCTTTCTCCCTTCTTTTCTCTTTGAGTCTTGTGTTGCCCTGCCTGCATGTTTTTTTAAATCTCAGTGCCTCCTCTGTCCTCCCCTCACTAGGAGCTGCCAGATGACATCCGAGCGAACCTGACAGAGGAGCTGCCTCAGCCCAGAGAGATCTACAGGAAGCTCAGCGAGTACACACAGGAGGAGATAGATGCCTTCCCCAAGCTGTGGACACCGTATGTAGAAACACACACACCATCTGCACCAGCAGTGTTTATAGCAACATGTTGACACAGCAGACATAACAAAATGCAAGCAAAAACTGCCCAAAAACTCGACCATTAAATATGGGTAAATATTGTATAAAACAAAGCTTTCAGTACATGCACAAACACTCACACACAGAGGAGTAGCAGGATTATTGGATCCCCTTTATTGCCATTTCAGAAACATTCACTTGTTTGTATGGAGTTTCATCCTTTCATCTGAGGAACTCTGCAGCTAATTAATGACACTTTTGGTCATTATATTCAGGCTGATGGTAAAACCTTGTTGAACATAAATTGCCTTGCTTGTAAAGCTAAGTTATATCGCATTAGTTGCAAAGCCATAAGAAATAGTGTGTTTTGGATGAATGTAACTGTGATTTTTCATGTTTAAGGTGAGCTGTTATCTATCAATACTTAATTATTGCCATTCATTTTTGCTTGCTAGGATGATTATATCGTTATGTGGCCATTTTCAGTATATGATGCTACATTGTGACATGTAATATAGTGCAGAGATAAACGCTCCATCACCCTTTTAACGGCTTATAGTGGTGAGGAGCAGCCAGAACGGGGCGATGTTTATCTGCATGCTATCTCATATGTGTTCTTATTCATAACCCGCTCTGCCTGGGTGAGAGTGGTCGATTTAAAGCAGTATTAGGTGACATCCTTTTGTGTCGCAATCTTCTCTGGAAAAATAATTATTCCCGCGTTTTCCATAATGACTCTGGGGAGTTTTTTAGAAATAATTACTTTAATGTGGAAGATGATGAAAGCGCCAACAAAATGCTACATTCTGAGGGGAAGCGCAGCGTGTGGTTATTAATGAGCAGTGATTCTTTTTCAATGAGGAATTAATTGTTGACATACTGCTTCGCCCTGCTCATACAGCGAACAGTGCAGTGCTTTTTGACAGTTTTGTGTTTATTTTCATGGCCTCACTTAAGCATCACTTGCATGTATGGATCCAATTCGAAAAGCTTACCAAACGCTTTTCTCTTAACGTTTTCCTCTTCTGCAGGAACAAATACATTTGTAACAGATTTTTCATATTAACAATCAACACCTGTGGATTGTTTTTCAAAGAGTTGTCAATTCGCCGCATACTGCCCAAAAAACAAGGACCCATTGATTTATTGCAGAAGACTAACTTTGTGATGCTCTGGAAAGCTTTAGAAATTAAGGCTGTTGTACACTGTTATCAACCAACATAACAGGTCACTCAGCTATTACTCTGTTAATGCATCAGCAGTCGTACAGTTTAACAGAGGCTTTGTAGCTCAAAGATCTCAGGTTTTTCTGGGCCTGTGTGTAACCTTGGAATAAAAATGGTGAAGTGTCGGCTGTTTTCACACCGACCACTTTTTACAGTGACGAGCATCTGTTATTCAGCATAATTATATTCATGGATTTTTGTGGGAACCATTTTCTATGTGGAGATGAGACTGACATTGTGACCCCCCTGGTTCACTGTCATGATAATGTAATCCTGTTGCGTTTCTCTGGTCTCAACATCCTTCGTTCGGGTTAACTGAGAGCATCCTCACTTGCACCTGCTCATCATGAGTTTAACATCCATCAATCGACCTTTCCAACCGTCTGCTTTCCAGGCTTGCTCCTCTTCATCGACAGCAGTCTAGTCCGCTAGTCGTCCTTTAATTGGCAGTATGTGAGCCCAATAAAAAAGCTAAAATATTAACAGGAGAATTTTAATAACAGCAAATTGTTCATTTTTGAAGAGCACCAGCCGTAACGTCTGCTAAATCCCAAGGATAACAAGAACATGACAAAAATTGAACGCCAACCAGTCAAGTTGCAGTTCACAACCATGTCTGTCCCGACTCATGGAACACATGTAGTGATGGGTATGAGAGCTTGGTCACATAACAATAACCTGAGGCTCATTATCGCTAAAATCACATAGATGTTCAACAGCACAGAAGAGCTATAAAATAAGCACCCAATTTGAATCGCTTCATTCTTGGGTCCAACTGGACATTTGTGCCAAATAATAGATTCCCTAAGAGTTCCTGAGATATCGCATTCAGGAGTCACATGACCTTGACCTCCCGAATTTAGATAGGATGTCAATGAGCACAAGTGAATGTTTGAGCCAATTTTGAAGAATTTCTGTGTTTGTGGTTCAGGATATAACATGAAGTCTCTGGACACGGCTGTCGTTGACGTGAAAAAAATTAATTATGCTCAGGCAATGATAGCAGAATTTCCAGCCAATTTAAGTGTACGTTAGGATAGCTGGAGGTATGTCATGACAAAAAGTTGTAATTTTAGTCAGTTCCCTTTGAGGAGAGACATCAGAAGATGAGAACTCAGCCCCTAAACCTTTTTCCTTTACCCAAATACAGTAAAAGTCTGTTTATGGAAAAATCTGCTGCTGAATTTGTCTAACTATGTAATACTTGTGGCTTATTTGGTAGGGACAGAGAAAGTCTACATGAACTGGACTGGAAACTGCACTGCTGTGCTGCAAAGCACCACAAACAGATTCTATATTTACTTTCATTCTATTGGGGTGGTAGCGGAATTCTCTGATCTCATCGTCTTGGCAACAAAAAACCCAAATCTGCATGACTAGTTAGCACAAGAGGCGACTGAAATGTTTTGGTGGATAATAATTCTTTACTACAATCGTGAAAGCATGTGAATGACTCGGTGTTAAACTGTCCATCTGATACTTCATACACATTTCAACAAAATAACCCACATTTGGTGCGAACACAGTAAGAATTTCCTAAACAAGCACTGATCCGAAGACAGTTTTCATTCACTAAGGTCCTCTGTGTGTGTTTGTGTGCCTTCTGCTCACACACACGCACGCACGCACGTACAACCTGTCGGTTTCAACCCTGGGCTTTGCTGTCAGCGTGGGATGATAAACGAGCCGCTCCTTATCGTTTACTGGTCCAATCTCCTCAGCCAATCAGTGCGCGTGTGGTCGTCAAGGTCAAGCCGATCCTGGTCTATTTAAGCGTTGGACCTTAGCATAGTTAGTATTCAGTCAAACTCTGCCCTGTTCATTTTACTGATCAAATATGTGTGCGTGTGCGCATCAGGGGAGATGGGGTTGAGGTCGTCAAGGCCGATTCAATCATTGCCCTTTATTAACCATGTAGTTAATATTCTCTTAGAAAACCTTGCAGCTGCGGAATATTATTGGATATGCAGACCTCATCCTACCTCCCTACAGACACACATACACAGCTTAGAAGATCCACAACATAAACGTAGTGCTGTGGTTGATAGCAGTGCTATTACAATTGATGATTACAGTTTTCGTACTTTGTATCAAAACCAATACAGCCTGCTCTGATAATATCTGTCTGTGCCCTTCTCTGCTCAGAACGAGAGAGGAAAAAACACAAACATTGGACGCTGGCTACGGTGTCATTTTGAAAAGAAAAATGATAAGATCTCTCTGGTTTCTCATCAGTCGTCTTTCTCGTGCCTTTCCTTATAAATCGATTCCTTTTCCAGACGTTTACGCCTCCCCATACTAATGTGCTGTCTTGTGTTCTGTCCACAGACCTGAAGACTACAAGATGAAATGAAATCAAAGCTGGCCGATGTGACTGGGAGATGAAAGTTTTTTCACATTAATGCTACGCTGAAAGCTACAGACGGCTCTATTATATTGGTAAAACACACAAAACTGATTTTTCTCTGTTCAAATGAAACATTCTAAAAATGTCGGATTTTTATACAAATCTAGGCAAAGGCACTGGCATTAAGCCTCTCGATGGGAGAAAAACATCACCACCACACTCAGTTCTACACTTTCAATAGTAGCAGCAGACCTGAATTACATCAAAACAATCTTTAAGATTTTTCTTCCAAATAACTCTGATCAGAGAAAATACAATTCTGTGGCATTTTTCAGATCTTTCCCACATCTGTTAGAGCTGATCCTGCTTCCTCACTGTTGTGTGTTCACAATCACAGCATTTAATGTGACCCCCTGACAACATTCACCTCAGCTGTGTGGTTTCTGGAGAAAATGTTAACTTTGGTCTTGACTTTTTGTTTCATCACTTTGTGAAAATCCTTTATTGGAACTGTCAATTCTGTTCAGTTGTGAAATAGGCTAATAAACAATTTAATAAACCTGTTTTTTTTTTTTCTTGTTGTGTTGTTAAAGTTCAACAAATGAAAACAGTATTTATCTCATTACAGATTTATTGGTTATAAAAGCAAACAAAGTTTAAAATAAATAAGTTGATATTGTACTAAGGGGGAGTGGTGGCAAGACACATTCCTTGTAATGACCTTTCAAGTTTAAACCTCAAATGAAGCAGGGCCAGCTCACAGCTTTAACTCGGGGTGACTCTAGTGCTTATTTTTCCAGACTGGAGTAGAGGAAGTGTGCAGTTTACACCTGTGGTTCAGTCCCTATTGGTGTCGCCCAGAGGCAGCCGTCTGATCGGAATAATGACTGGGACCAGTGATCGGTCAGCACAAGGTCAGAGCTCAACCAGTGAGCAGGCCCGACGTTGCATAATAACAGTAAACGGAACAAACCGGGGCTGCAACACGAGACACAAACAACACAGACTTGTCTTAAGATCCAGAAAGGACCTGGTCCATCAATCAGATAGCTGGACAGTTAAGATAGAATTAACTCCAGTAATAGTTGGTAAGATGCAGTAAACATCACAACACTGTGGGGAGACGTCACTTCAGAAAACACTTCAATATTCTTTGTATACATGGAATTTAAATAGCAGGGGTGGAGATTCATCATTAGAAAAAGCAGCCTGTACCAATATTGCCAGCTAGTTGTCCTCAATTTGATTGGTGAAACAATAAGAGCTAGTTACACACAACCCAAAACAAGATACACACAAATGGTTGGCTCAAAGGAGACATGCAGCTTCGCACAGAAACAACGGGATTAGTCCTGAACCAGGCTGCGCCATCAGATGGTGACAAACACCTCTTATTTTTACTTAAACACTGGACGATGCTGACAGAGATCAGGCACTTTTTGGACCCCCCCTCTTAGAGAGACTTCATGAGTCCACGGAGCTATTTACACTTCTGGATAAGGGGGGGTTCTCAGCACAGTTTCAGACTGGGGGGGTGTGATGGTGACGTGTGTGTAAGTCACTGTGTGTTGTGGCATGCAGGGCTCAAGCACTTCAGGTGAGTCCATCCTTCCTCTAATGTCCTCCCTCCTCACTCTCCTTCATGATGACGTGGCGTGGGAACCTCCTGGCGACGCCCGGGGACCTCAGCTCCGTGTCATCAGAGTGGGAGGGGCCAGAGCGGTAGCCGTGTTGGCCGGGGTAGTACTGATAGGGGTGGCTGCGGTAATAGGAGTCATGCTCGCCGTCTGCCTCCTCCTCGTCCTCCTCTTCGCCTCCTCCGTTGGTGTTGTAGGCCACTGCTGCGGGGTTGTAGGGCTGGTAGCCAGCGTGAGGCAAGGGTTGGACTGGGGTGGTGGGAATATTTAGGATCAGTTTGAGTGGATCACTGCAACCTACTGTACGTAAAACCACCAGCAGCAACACCAAGGGTGAGTGTGGAGCAGAGTTGAGACTGACTTTATGAGAACAACCAGCCACCAGCATTACTTGAAAACAAAGAAGGAGGCAGCGCAGTGGTAAAGGGTTGTAAAACAGGCCGAGGGTGAGTTGCAGAAGGAGAGACTTACAGCAGTCCAATAATCAATAAAATCGTGTTAATTAGAAACTGTTAATGAAATTTAAGATCTCATGAGTCACAACAGGATTTAAATGTATATTTGAGATGTACAAATAGGGGGTTGTTATATAGGGAACGCAGCCAAATACACAATTCATCGCCATTTAGCTGATTCATGAAGCTCTGAAAGACGAGATTAACTCGGAGGAGATTTGAACTTGAAGCGGACGCTGCTGCAAGCAAAGCATTGTGTACTGTTGACAGATGGCGCTGGAATCAGTGGTGGTGATCATCGCAGCCGTGTTATGGGCTTTTGTTTTGGGCTTTGGGGAGGATGAACTGATCCATTTTTGTCTCTGAGACTGTAAAATGATGAAATGGTCAGATTAACTATCCAAATCTGCTAAGGAAGTCGAATAATGGTTGGAAAAAAAAAAAAAAAATCCAGTTCATGTGCTTACAGATTGAAAAGTTGGTGAGTTTCTAAAACTACACCAGACCAAAATGAGGGTACAAGGTGGTTCTCTTATGGAGCCACACTGAAAAGCACAAATAAAAAAAAAATGTATTCTTTCCTTAAATGATCCAGATAATTTTACAGAAGGTCCTGCAAAAATGTGCTGCTGCAAGGGGAGTTTGGGGGAAAAAAAAAAAAAAAGGTGTCCGGAGACACAAAATTCAAAAGCCGCTGCTGCAGGGATTAGAGTTTAAACATCAGGAGTAAATTATCCATCCCCAGAAATATGGAGGGCTTGAAGGAATAATTTATCGGTTTTCCCAGTTTCTAGTATTCATATGTACAGGGCACAGAGGGAAAGATGGAGGGAGATGAGCACCGGAGGAAAAGGAGGAGGAGGATGGTTGGAGGATGCTCCTCAGTAATCATTCCCATAGTCCTGTTGAACTTCATTCACAAGTGGGAAGAGATAGAGGGAGGGGAACAGGAAGAGAGAAGATGTTAAACGATATCAGGAGGAAAACCCAATTACACCAAACGCTCCCGACACAACTTCCCCGGCTGTGAGATGGAATCTGCTCATCGTCATCTCGTAAGTGTTTCTAACAAGACATTAACCTCACATAAATATTAAGATATCCACATCAAAGGGTTGGAAAGAGGGAAAATGTGTCACATCTCTATTTCGCTTTCCATATATGAGAAAGTTCAAATACAGATTTGTAACACAGAAACTAGGTGTAAAACGAGTATATTGAGAAAAACATGCCTTGTGAGTAACAGTGAATCAAACCACGTGAGATCACAGTAGGTACACACAGCTTCAGTATTTTACCAAACATCTGAAGGAGATTCAGGCTGCACTGGAATATGAATTTTACCAAATTATATGAACTATAAGAAGGAAGTGAGATGAAGGTGTTGAACAACTATTATCACCAACAACTCCATCAGCAGCTCTTAGACGGTGTTATTTCCTTAAGATGACTTGTAAGAAGCTCTTTGAGGTCTAATTTTCAAAAATGCTCAGTGTGTGTCTGTGTGTGAGTGTGCGTGGTTCTGCATGTTTGTTTAACAGTATATTTTATTAGAACTCACTACAGACAAATAGCTATGGTTAGTGACAGGGGGGACATCTTAATCCATCTGTGCGGACGTGAGATTGTAAACTTCACAATGGAACAACCATAAAAGCCAGTTTACGCCCCAGTTTTGGGAGAGCTTTATGAGAACATTAACTATCTGTCAGCAGATTGTCCCTGTGAAAAAATATTGCAGTATTTTACACATTAAAAAAGATGCTTTAAAATGTGAAAAGACTGGACTGACTGTTTCAGATGTTGATGATCTATGAATAAATAAACAAATAAAACTAATGTCTGAAATGAAGGTGGGGTCAGTCATTGTGGACATAGTTGATTGCTGAATACGATACACAGAGGACGCAGAGAAACAGTTTTAAATATGTGGTAGCAAAGCTACAGTTTGTCTTTAAAAAGTGTAAAATGACTGAGTCAAAGTCAATGATCAGTTTAAAATAAACCAGGACAACTAAGATCTAAACAAATAGCGGAAAATGTTTTTGTAAAGTCTGAACATTTTATGTTTTGACTACATCTGGGAAAATAATCTGTTAAAAATGTTATTTTTGCTTCAATTGCCAGAAGCCGACTGACTGTGTAAAAAGGGATTTTGTGCTCTTGAATCTACCGCTGTTACTTTAACCAGAGTTAAAGTTTTTTCATATTTTGAATGTGAAATTCCTTTTCCACATTTTTTCCACTTTCAAAACTCTCACACAATAACAGAATTTAACTTGTTATGCAAGTGATAGATGGCCACAATAATCATGTTTTGAAAGTCTCATATCATGATGGACCTTGAAAATATAATAAATGTTTCAACACTCTACACTGCAGTTGTAAGCAGATAAACTTAATAGAGTTTAATAAAATTAATATAAATCATTTTGTAGTTATTGAGTCAAAAACACAGGCTTCTTTTACTGTAGGTATCTACTCCATGTTACCAGACACTTAACGTTTTGAATTTAGTTATTTCCAATTTTCCATCATGCCCCATGTGGTTGCATTGTATAGCCTCATCAAGCTAATCCATCCTAGAAACCGACCTCAGTTACTGCAGTAGTTTTCAAAAACAGATGGGTTTTTTGAAATTGAGATTGAAAATACCAGAGCTTGCTATTAACCAGCAGCTCGGTCATGTTTACCTCCGACGTTATACCCAAGGCAGGAGTTCAGGTCACAGTATCCGGGTGGGCCAGCTGGTCCCATGGAACCTGGATTACCCGACCGTCCTGGAGTGCCTGGGTTACCAGGCCGACCAGGAGGGCCCTGGCTTCCTGTCCGTCCTTCACCAGGCAGGCCTGCGGATGAAGGAAGAGCAGAGTCAATCACCAGTAAACATTGAAGAGATCTGAGAGTGTTGGATAAAGGTAGAAAGAGAAGGGAAAATAGCTAATAACGGTCCATCTGGCACTGTACCATCACATTGTCAAATTCTCTCTAAATCCCACTAGGTTGCTGTGACAACATGACAGAAAGTAAACGATTGTCCTTTTGTGATGAAGGCAAAGATAGTCAAATGTCCTGAGAGAAGGAGCTACAATAACAGTTTTTAGATTTAACCAAATAACTGTTTACATAAGAGAGACTGCTCCATCACTCACTTCAGCAGTCAGCAGAAATGTGAAATCAATATTTTGTGGGGAGTGCTAGAGCCAAGTGCTAAAATTAATATCCCAAAAATATTCCTGAGTGGATGAAGACAGAGAGCGTTCTCGTATACCTTTCTCCCAGAGTTGATTTCATTTTGCATACATTTTACTTCTCTGATTTTTGTTTCTGATCACAGGGACGTTTCTTGGGAGTTCTGTCAGTGTGTTCAGTGAGCACTGATCCTACTGCAGCAAACAGAAAATCCCAGCACAGATATTGTTTCATAACACAATCGTCAAACTCCACAGAGTGAAATCGATATGGAGAACTGTATTCATTCAGTGCAAAACTGCTTGCATTTCTCAGAGACACAGATTTAACGTGGAGCAGGGTAGATCCAAAACACATCAAGGCTCTGTGTGACATTGTTGTTTGAATATTTGAGACAGTTTTGTTCACAGGAAACACAATTTAAAAAGACTCCAGCAGTCGGAAAAACACACAAAAACATTTTGGAACGTGTAAGGCTATATGATCGTATTAAGAAGCAGCTATAACACCTACAAATGTCTTCAGAGCTTTGAAAATGAAGCAAGTGGATTCAGCTCAGTGCACACTGCATCTTACCTGGAGGTCCGGGTGGTCCCCGAGGTCCCTGACTCCCAACCCCTGGGCTCCCCCGCTCTCCCTTCTCTCCTGCCAGACCTGGAAAACCATTACACTCAAAATTACACCTCATCTCCCATCACCTTGAAAGCCTTTGAAATATTGATTATTCCAGTGCTGGAAAGAAACTATGCACATCTATACAGGTACTTAAAGCTATTGGCTGCTTCATTAGACAGATATCCTCTCTCACTGTCTCATACCGTGTGAGACAGTGAGAGAGGAAATCATCTCACTGTTTCCAGCCCAAATAAATCACCTCTGGGCCTCTCGGATGTATCCTGTGACCCTTTGGAATGGGCTCAACCCTCAAGCTGGAATCTACATAAGTGTGTAGAAACTGGCTCCACATTGATCATCAAGAATTAAATGCTGCGTAGACACTTGCATCAGTGTGAATCATTGACACACAATGAGTACTATTACTTTTGTATACTTCTTTTATGTAGTTTGAATACAATGTTTCCCTCCAAAGAGGTAGCATCATCTGGTGTAATAGTTGCAGCATCTGTATTACGATGCAAATGTTGACAAAATGTCCTGGATAAATTATGTCTGTAGGATCATGAGATGACCTCATGGAGCAGTTTTCGTATGCTCTAATATGAGACGACGTTGTGTTCCACTGCTTTTACTGACTAGCATCAGTAAAGAGGAAGTGCAGCACATTTTTACCAAAATAAAACTGTATTCTGTACGCTGGCAGCCTTGTTGTGTTATATTTTTTCTGCTCTGTCGTGCCTGCTGGCTGACCATGCTGTATGTGGAGCATAAATAGTTTCATGTGTTAAGTCAGAGCACAGCTTTGTTCCTTATTCTGGGATCAGCCCTTCAAGGACCATCTGCCTTAATAATACCATGGCTAAATTCTTATGTAAGCCATTCATCCTCACATCTTTTACAACACCCGGCCAACTCTTGTTTCAGGTCAGCCTATAAAATTATACAAAAGCGCGCATATGTGTGTGTGGGGTAAATCAGTGGCTGCAGATCATAAATATTATGGGGAGAATCAAAAGGCTGAACCACAGAGAAGGTGCAACCATGGGGGACATTTCCTGACAGACAGCTTTAAGCTCTCCGATGCCTCTGTGTGTGTTTGCGGTAAGTAGTTCAGTAAGGTAGGCCGCGTGTTTTAGTGATGAACACATAGAGTCATAAAGGCTGTTTCTGCTCTAAGAGTTCATGGCGGGGGAATGACCTCATGGTGTTCTGGCCTGGACCGAACCTCACTGCAGCAAACAACCAAGCAGGTTGAAGATCCGACTGGGGACTTTAAAGTTTAGTTTCTCCTTTCACCTGACAGTAAAGGCTTCTACTACATTTATTACCACCCCGAGGTTTACACAGTCACACCACAATAACAGACTTTATCCAGATAACTGGCCCTTACACCCGTTCACAGGAAATGACAAGGCACAGCAGGAGCAGGAAGGGAGTGAAGATGATACAGAGATATCGATTTCAACACACTTCCAGGAAATGACAATTTACTTTTTCTTCAACTAGACATTATTTAGTTTTTGCTTTAAATAGGGATTTGATATATAGGTCTATTATTAAACATACAAAAATAATTACATACTGCAGTAAGTTCAGGGTTTTGAAAAAGTTTAATGCACGCTTTCAATTTTCTAGTTATTCATTCTTATTTATTACATGTTTTATGTTTTTATATTTATTACTTGTGTTATCACAACTAGTTCTTTGTTTCCTGTTTTATATAGAAGGTTATCTCCTCTTGTGTCTTGAACTGATTCTTGGTTTTGCCCTGCCTGGTCCTAGACCTGTGAATTTGCCATTGTCCAGTAAATCACTGAACTCAACTCGCTTTGCTTGCCACCTCTCCATTTGGAACCAACCCTGTCTCTAGAGCTTCTTACACACTGACAATACGCAATTAATATATACTAGTGCATCTCAGCAAATTAAAATATCATCATCTAACAAAGTGTCCCTATGATATATTCTAGTCTTCTAGATGTAAACCTAAATGTTTTAAGTATTTTACTATTCTAATTGTTTTGATTCTTACCAGTGGCCCAACTTCTCACTTCTCTGTAGAATATTTTACTGTAAATGTATGAATCCTAATAATCAAGAAAGGCTTGAAATATTTCCTGAAATAATGATAAAATACTAGTATAATAATGATTACATATTTAGTATCATGGTTTTGGTATTATTGAATGTACAGTTTTGAATTTATAAGGTAAAAATTCCTGTTTGTTTCTTGTATTACCTTTTTTAATTTGTTGTTTCCTCTCTATTTAGAGTTTTTTTTTCCTCATGTCTTTTTTTGATTTACTCTTTTGGACTTTCTATTGGTTTTGACCCTTGCTCCGCCTGTCGTGTCTAAATTATGGCCCAAAACTCTATCCAGACTTAAATGTGTAAAATTGATTCAAATTCTATACCAGTGACCCTTATTACGGAACACACAAAAATTGCGGTGCCATGAAATCTTATGGGTTTAAGACACTCGCACAAAGAAAAGTGTCCATGTCCGTGTTCATGCCAAGATTGGACCTTACAGAATGCTTCTCTGTATTCAGTATATATTTTTAACCACATTTCATTTATAATTTTCATTTTCATTTTGTTTTTTTCAGTTTAAGATACATTCAAATGTTTGCTCTCTCCGTGATGCTGATACAAACAATAAAGGGCTGATAATGCATAACAGTCTGTATATTAAAGAGAGAATATGACATGCATGTTTTGGAATTGCAAAACTAAATTTTTCCTCAGTTGGTCTCTGTCAACTTGTGTTTTGCGTCCTCTACATTATTATAAAATCCCTAAACACCTTCCCCTCTCACCTCTCTCTCCCGCTCGTCCACTCTGGCCGTTTGAACCAGGGAAACCGGGCCTGCCGGATGGGCCTGGCTCACCCGGAGGTCCCGGGGGGCCTCTTCTACCAGGCTCACCGGGCAGTCCGGGTACTGTTCGGACTGCCGCCGATGACTGGACGGGGATCTGGTTCAATATGGAGTTGTAGCGAGACAAGTGGCCTGCGAATGAGGAGAGGAGAGAGAGAAGAGATGGGAGGTAAAGTGAGGACAGAGAAACCACTGAAAAATGTACCTTGATAACATGCTGGTGTGTACTTTTCATTGATTGCTTACTCTGGATGAGCTGTTCACACACTTGGCGTGCGATGGCGCGCACTGCAGCTTGGGACTGCACATCCCCCTGATGAACAAACACAGAGATGTTACAGCCTGATGTTAGATAATACGCTGCACACAGATAGACCACTTTTCTGTTTGAGCAACCACAGGCACAGAAATGCCCACAAAACAGCTTGATTAATTGCTACCGTTTTGTGAGTGTTTTGATAAGTGTACTCCACCTACATCCCACTCCCTGAAGCCCCTTTATATTTATATTGGCCATTAACTGGGCCAATTAAAAACTAATAAAGACGTAGTTATAAAAGATAATGTTCACTGCCCTTCACTGAACTGGTTTTTAAAAAAAAAAAACACATCATAAAATCAACCCTTTTTTGTCATCTAGGTACAATTAACAGTGAGAAATGCTTTAAAGTCAACCATTGGTGTCCAGTGAATTTTCATCGGAGCGCTGAAGGAACAGGCCACCACATTTACTGTATCGTAAAGTAGCTGCTGGAAGGTACTAAAACAAGGATCAATAGTAGTTCAGAATAAACTGTATAAGTTGGAAGTGCTGGAAATGGGATGATAACTTAACAAGGCCTGACTGGCTGATTCTGTTACTGAATTTCAACACTTTTAAGAGCTTTCCAAAGTGATGTCTCCAGGATTATCTCAGAGTAGGTTTGCAAATTTTTTAAATATTTCAACAGACACTTAATATTACAAGTAGGAGTGAGTTTTGAAAGACATGAACATTTTTTAGTCTAATAAATGTAGTAAGATTCAATGTTTTTTGGCTCGATCTTGATCTAGGGAAGAAAACAAGTGGAACGTCTTTAAAACAATGACAAAAATATTGATTTTGAGTTTTTTAATCAGCTAAATATAAAATGTAAAATGACATTTAAAAGCCATACATACATTTTAAATTCAAATAGTCTCAGTGTTTAAATGATATTCAGAAATTTATGATAGGTGTAGTACTAAATGTTTAGTTTTCCCACGGTCAGATAATACGTCAGAAATCACTCAGGCACTGTGAAGTGAGGAGTAAATGCATGGACCAGATTCAACCCAAGAAAATGCACAACACAGCAGAAATAATCCTATCTTGTTCTTTCAAAGAGACTTTTGTTTGGAGTATTCCAACAAAAATCACCTACAAGAAGGTACAAACAGTTAGTGAAGCAGGGCAGAAACATAATTTTAAAGGTTCAATTCAGGTTGCCAAGATAGTTGTTGGAGGTGATGGCCTGGCTGCTATGTCAGCAAAAATAACGCAACCTGCTCTGCTGCAAATTAGAAACATGACCACTGATTTGATTTGGTTGGCTTTAAACAATGTTGAGGTAGAGAAACTAAGTGAAAGATTGTGCAAAAGATGAGTGTGCCACAGCAAATGTGTACTGGAGACTTATCCTGCACTGTCAAAAAATAAAATAAAGGGTGAAGCACAAATGAATAAATAAAATAACAATGGCAGAGTGAAACCTGATTGGCTCTGTGGCTCAGTTGTGTATGTGGAGTGACTTACTCTTTCTCCTTTATCTCCTTTGGCACCAGCAGGACCCTGGAGCATAAAAGCACAGGAGAATAAACATTCGACTGGGATGTGTACTCAGAAATAACCACGCTCATCCTCCTTTCTCTGTCTGCTTTAATGGCCCCACCCCCTTACTCTCCATTTCTTTTCTTTATGCCTCCTCAACACACACACACACACACACACACACACATACTTTCCTCTATGATCTAACAGCTGGTATAAATAAACAAAATTAAATTGTGAGTGTGTCCAGATTTTTGCTTCCTAAAGGCAGCACACATAAGTCGTAAAGCCTCGCCGCTCACAAATGGAGAGAAAATTCTGTGCCTTGCTTTTTGCTACTGCCAGTGCTGTAAAGCACAGAGATGCATATCTGATCACAACACACTCATGCACACAAAAACCTGCCGAGCATATAAAGCCAGTGAATGCACACAGCTCAGTGTGATGCACTGTAAACCAGAGGCAAATAAAAGAAAAAGCCTGGGCACAAAGCCCTGTGTTGATATGATGAATATCACTTTGATGCTGTTGCAGCTTTCGAATAAAGGCTTATTTATCTAGTGGGAAACGTCCTTGACCACCAACTGACTGGCTCTATGTGTGTTTGTGCGTCAGTGATGAACAAGGATGGACAAGAAATGTGTGCAGGCCTGGTATATCACATGCGCACTACAGCACTGTATATAGCATAGGATAGACAGCCTAGGCCAACATTTGACTGGATTGGATGCAGATTTCCATGACTAGTCTTCTCGTGGAAGCCTGGTCTTTCTCTGTGTGTCCGTCTGGACCTCCTGAGTCTTCTTAAACACGTGAATGTCTATAGTCTTAGAAAGGTGATATTGAAGACCAAAGCAGCTTAAACAAATATCAGAGCTTACAAAAGACAGGACAATCTATCCATAATGTTTATGTCGAGTTTGTCCAGTTGATATTCTTCAGTTCATCTGCATTGGGATATATGTTTCTTTTCCCTGCCATCACTCTTTAATGCAGACTGATAAAACACTCAGTGTTACTTTTATTTTTTGTAACTGGCAAACAGGATGTGGCTCGTTACCAAGACAAGCAAGTTCAATTTAAAAACCCTCAGGTGGCTGAGTTATTGGAGACCACATCAAGAAACAGTATTTTGTTCTGTTCCGTATTGTGCAACAAACAATGATTGATTGAAACACTGGAGTGAAGAGTTCCAAGCAGATTGAAATGGTTGCTCTTGTGAAAATAAGAAAAATTCTCTGACAGCAGAAAACTAGTGCAGGGCTGCAGTGGCCAGAGCAGGGACTGAATCAGCAATTTAATTTCGAGATGAAGTCTGAAACTAAAAGTTTAAGATGTTTGAGAGATTATGGCTCAGGAAAGTGATTTCTGATTCCCTTTTTTGTCTCAGGGTTGTGCATGTGCATGCATTCACATTGGAGCGTGTGTGCTCAATGTGAGCGAGACGAGGCAGAAGCAATCTCTGACTTTTTTG